>JAURVB010009108.1:0-199813 GCA_033002965.1 Piper betle
GTTCGGTTAAATGGCCCGAGTTAAGTGGGATCCGATAAAACGCCACTTAACCCGTCCTGCAGGCAATAAATTAAACATACAATAGAAAAGAGTAAATCGAGACGAGTCCTAAACGGACCTGGTAGAAGCTCCAAGCGTGTCATCGCGCCTAGGCGGCGAGCTCCTACTCCGCACCTACACATCAAAACTAAATACTAACGCCCACTAACTAAATGATGCATCAAACTCAACAAACATCACACACAATGCAACCACAAGATCATCCATCAAAATAACAATCAGATAATTATAAGAGTAAATAATCCTAACTCAAACTATTCATACCATATTTTATTCTGTTCTTCTAAGTTGCATCGTACTAGATTAACATGCTCATACACAATTCATCTCATTAGATCACTTACTTCATTCGCTAACAATCTCATCATGCACATCTTTACTTTATTCATGGTCAAGACATTAATCATGATAATTAATCAACCCTAGCATGCTATGCTAACAATTATCATCAATTTTAAATAAATCAATCGGAGGTAATTATACCTCACGTTGTCGACAATCGGCGACGGCTAAGGTTCCGTCGCGTGTCTCGGAGCTCGAATTCGGCGCTCCCCGGCGTCCGACGTTCGATCGGGCTCGACTGGGTGAGCCCCGCGGAAGATCCGGTGAATTCTGGCAAATTCCAAAAATTCCGGTTTTCCGGCAGCTACTGGCGGTTTTCCGGCGGCTTCCGGTGGTTTTCCGGCGACAATCGCCGGCGGCGTCTACTAGCCGGAAAGTGGTCGTGTTGGGTACCCTCGGAACCGGCTCGGCGAGCCCGACTCATCTACGAGGTCGACACGGCCAACGGAGGTGGCGGCTCGCCGGAAAATGCATAAAACAGAGCGGCGGCGTTGGGTCGCTAAATCCGGCCGGCCAGGGCGGCGATGCCCTCCGTTCCGGTCGGGGAAGGTCGCTGGAAGGCTGAGGGTGCTGAGGCGAGTGACCGATCGCGGCGGCGCTGGTCGCCGGCGGCGGAATCGGTGACGGAAGCGCAACGCGGGCGCGGCGTCGCGGCGTGGCTTCCTCGCGTCGCGGCGGTCCGACGGGGGCCGGACCTGGTCGGGGCAGCACGGCAACGGCGTCGCCGAGCTGGGCGGCGTCGGTCGACGGCCGGGCGGCGCCGACAGCGGCGGCGGTGGCGCGCGAACAGGGGCGGCGCGGCACGAGGGTTTGGGCGTGGGGGAGAAAAGGTCGGGGGTGTGTGTGGTGGCAAACTCGTAAATATTACTTGACTCGTCTCCGGCTCGAGTCAAGTATAATAACTAAGTCGTATTAAATCCTAAAAAAATTCATAAAAATTGGGAAAAATCCCGTAAAATCAAACAACACCACAACATTATAATGATATGCTCTATGACTAATAACCCACCCAGACTGCCCGAACGCATCCTAACGCGGTAACGGCCTAATACTAATTCTACGATCCAATATATATATAAATAATAAAAAAATGACTGGCATACTCTCATATATCTGATAACTCATTCTGTTCTGCTGTGTTCATGACGTTATCATCATATACTTGGGTACGCATGACCCTCATAGCTCATACACGCGACTGGCATCGGCTCGGTACACGTGTCCTGAAACTGACTCAACTCGAAAAAATAACGGTCGACCCGACCGGTTCTGAATATAAAACCCTAACTCGAATCGTGGGTTTTACAGGGGAGGGGGCGTGGAAGAGGTAGGAAAGGGACGTGATAGGGAGGGGATGTGGATAAGGACGGAAAGAGATGCGACAATTGCAAAAATAAAAAATATAGGGTTAATTTTTTTTTCTATTATTTTTTATAAAAAAAGTAATAAATTCTTGTGATGTTTTTATATTTTTAATGTTTCAACAAATACCAGTTTTAGTTATTATCTCTAAATTTTTATTTTTTTATTATATAAGTCCAAAATAACACAACCACAAACACCTTATAACCTAAAAAATTTTGATTAGCACCCCCGCCCTGACCGTAGGATTTCCCTTTTAAAATAGATTCTTAAAACTTGCTCCATTTTTTCATCTTACAAGTTGTTCATGCAGGACTAGCAATAAGCCACGGCTCCTTTCAAAGATCAGGCTTGATTACGACGACTTATGACTTCTTAGTTCTGACTTCGGAGCTTGAGCCAACCTCCAGCAAACTTACCAGATCAGTTGGCTCGGAAAGAAACTTGCTCAAGAAGTTGCCAGATCAATAAACCAATTTACTTTCAAAAACAAAAATAAAAAATTTGTTAAATACAATTACAAACATGACACCTACAAATGTTGCCCCTTCATTTTGAATTAATGTATGCAATGACAAGAAGTTCGAACATGCTATTTCAATTTCAAGACAACTCTTTTCCCATGCAGAAAAATTGAGTGCCGCATACATCCCTTCTAATTATTAAAAATTAAGAACTTAAAAAATCAAACCCAGAATAAAAGTATTATATTTAACTCAGTTAAAATATAATAAAAATATTATAAATTTTTTTATTTATAAAATTATTTTTAATTATCAAACTCGAAATAAAAATATATTTAACTCATCAAAATACAATAAAAACTAAATAAATTAAATTATTCATTAAATAAAAAATTATTTACAAAATCAAAATCTACCTTAGATGGAAATAGCTATGTATGCAAGTTAAATGTTGTTTTCACAGTTTTAAATATTGCGTTCCTCACCAAACTGTTCTTAACCGTACTGAATTTTTAGGTGATATAAAATATATTTGATTTAATTGAGTTGAATTAGGCTAAATTTTATTTTAAAATAAAGAAGAAAATATTTTATTAAATTTTAAATATATATTTTATCATTAATATTTTATTAAATGTTGGTAAAAATGCCAAAAAAATACAAATTTTTTTTTGTAAAAATTCATAATAAAAAAATAAATACCAGTTAAAATGGTATAAAAAATTAAAATCTAAAAACGGCCTGCTTGTATTTAGGGTAAAAAAGGATGGTACAGTATTTAAAACTAGGGTTTTATAATTTTATTGATCACATGGAAGGATGAAAACATTTTTTTTATTCCAAGCGATGCTCATAGTCGTTGAAACTGCTCCTTCGTTCAAGTCCAAGATATAGGCGGCGACGGCGGAGTCGACCACCACCCAATATGTCCCAACGCGGCCGCGAGCGGGCCACCGACGGCCCGCTCCTCGGCCCGTCGCCGGCCGGCACCGCGACCACCGCCCAGACCATCGGAAACATCATCGTCTCCGTCGTCGGCACCGGCGTCCTCGGCCTCCCCTACGCCCTCCGCGTCGCCGGCTGGCTCGCCGGCTCCTCCGCCCTCCTCCTTGCCGCCTCCCTCACCTACTACTGCATGACCCTCCTCGTCCGCCCCCGCCCCTCTTCCCTCCCAAAAATCGATTCTTTTTGATACCAAAAGTCATGCAAGCTTGTTGATCTTGTACTGATATATCTCTCTATCTGTTGTTCTACTGCAGGTTGAATGCAAGGACGAGCTCGAATCGAGAGGTTGCACCGACGCCCGGTCATATGGAGATCTGGGAGGGAAGGCGTTCGGAGGGGTCGGGCGTCTCCTCACCGAGCTGCTCATAGTGGTTGCTCAGTGTGGGGGAGCTGTTGCTTATCTCGTGTTCATTGGTCAGAACCTCTCCTCCATTGTACACGCGCTCAACCCACCGGTTTTCATCTGCATCCTTGTGCCGATCGAGGTCGCCCTCGCCGCCATCCGATCGCTGGCCGCGCTTGCGCCGTTTAGTGCCTTTGCAGATGCGTGCAATATTTTGGCGATGGTGGTGGTGGTGCGCGATGACCTGCAGTTGTTTGATGGGACGTCCGAGAGGGCGGCGGTGGCGGGCGGGGTGGGCGCGGTGCTGTTCGCGGCTGGGATGGCCGTGTTCTGCTTCGAGGGGTTTGGGATGACGCTGGCTCTGGAGGGGTCGATGAGGGAGCGGGGGAGGTTTAAGAAGGTGCTGCTGGTGGCTCTTGTTGCCGTCACCACTGTGTATCTGTGTTTTGGGGTGCTTGGGTTCTTGGCCTTTGGTGACGAGACGAGGGACATCGTCACGCTCAATCTGCCTAATGACTGGTCTGCAATTGCCGTCAAGGTGAGAGCTGTTTAGCTGTTTCATAAATTTGATCTTTTTTAATGTTTTCTGATGGATTGGGAGGGTTAAATGGAACGAACTGCCCTAATAGGCTTGCATTTTCGTCCATGGTTTTAAAGCATGGCATAGGAATGAATAGTAACGCTGATGAGGTCTATTCTGTGAACTTTTGCTCTAGTTTCTGCTGCGAAGGTGGGTGATGTAAAATAGATAGAAAACCTTTATTAAAGATTTTCTTTTCGCGAGAAAACCTTGTAAATGTTTGCTGCCCAAGCTTCTACAAGTGAAGTTATATACCATGCCAGCATTGCCATATAAATTTCATATGTACACCTTATTTTATTTTCTTGCAAACTTCATGAATTTAAATAAAAAAGCCACCTTTTTCCTTATACGTGACATTATATTATAGAAAGTTGACGACGGTTCCGTATTGCAGATTGGTCTTTGCATTGGGTTGGCATTTACCTTTCCCATCATGATGCATCCAATACATGAGATTATTGAGGATAGATTAAGAGAAAGGTTATGGTTCCACAAACTTTGCTGCAGTTCCCCTGTTAAGGAGATTACAAGTCTGTACTTCGTCCGTTCAGTGGCCGTAGTGATTCTTTCCATTGTGGCTTCCTTTGTTCCAGCGTTTGGTGCCTTCATCTCTCTTGTTGGAAGCACTTTATGTGCTCTTCTCTCTTTTGTTTTACCTGCAACTTTTCATTTCATTTTCGTTTCTTCTTCGACAAAGCCGTGGCAAAGAGTCTTGGATATTGTGATAGTTGCCCTTGGATTGGCTTTTGCCTGTTACGGAACATATGATGCAATATCAAGAACCCATGCTTGATTTTGATTTTAAAGCTTGGAGTTCTTGTTGAATCGCCATGATATTTAGATGGTTGATCCAAAGATAATAACAAGGCTCAAGCTTTGGTAGTTCCAATGAATTGGAATTTACTGGTTGTATACAAAATCCTGGCTTTGCGGTCGTTTTGGGAAATTTGTTAAGTAAGTCTGTATCATATTAACATGCTTTTAAGCTCTATTTTTACAGGCAATGATGATTTATCATAAATGGTTACATAATCTCTGATAACAAGAGTTCTAAGTCCAAACAGTTCAGAAAGTTTCATATTTGACCTGTTTTTTCCCCAAAGCAATATCTACCTTTAGAGCATCTAAAGAACTGAAGTTTATTCAGTCCAAAATGTAAGTGCAAGCTGTATCCCATATTCTAAAGCATGCAAACACTGGCGGAGGATAAAAAGAGTATTTTAAGCTCTATTTATATAGGTAACACAATCCACTTGATCTGCTCGACTATATTTACCCGGACAACATACAAAACTATATATATACATAAAAAAAAAAGAAGTTATAGGACGTTGTCAAATTTGGGCCGCGGGATTAAAATCTAGCCGTTTAGATTTCACACCCGCCCATCTGCTGTAGTCCTCACCCCTCTCCCTCGGGGGGGGGGGATGGGAGAGCGGGTCAGGCGGGGAGTGGGAGATCGGGGACGTGGCGGCTTGGGGCGGGGGGGGGGGGTGACCAAGGCGGAGTGGGTCGTCATGGCAGGTGGTAGCCGCGGCCGGCAAAGATCGGGTCTAGGGCGGGTGTGAAATTTGGGCCGCTAGATTTTAATCCAGCGACCTAAATTCAACAATGTACCATGCGCCCCCAAAAAGGGGCGGTGTATATATATATATATATATATATATATATATAACATTGCCCACCAACCAAGATAACGTAAATCCATACTTGCAAGCTTGCGAGTACGAGACAAAGATAACATAAATCCATACTTATATTAAAAAAAATGACATATTTCGACGGCGATTGGCATATTATTTTTGAGGCTGTATATCTTTATAGAGCATGCAATGCAATGTGAGCTTATTTGAATAAGATATTTATTTATTTATTTATTTATTTTGATAGAATATTAAAAATTATTCTGTTTTTTTTTAAATTACCCTAATCACCTTAAATTATACAAAATACCCTTTTTCATGGGTACGCGGCCGTTCGTAAACGCCATGGGAGTGGGGCGGCGTGCCTAAAAATTTCTCGGAAAAGAAATCCCTAATCCCCCTTCCCCCCTCCAACTCATAATTGAACGACGGCCGCCGCTCCCTTGTTCGCCGGCGAAGTCACAATCTTTGCCCACACAGAATCAATCGGAGGTTGTACTCTTCGTGAGTGTCTCTTCCTGCTTCGTTCGGTTCTCCCTTTTCCATTTTGTTGTCATTAGATTTGATGAAGAATAGTTTTGTTTTGGTATTATGCCATTGCTTTGAATGGGTTTTATGAGAGCTAGTGTACTTGTTATTTGATGCTTATGGGACCGGCTACATGCTTAATTAATCATGCAAGTATTTATATTGCTTATTATTATTGTTTTCTTTTCCATTTCTTGTGAGGCAGCTTAAACCAGAGATTGAGGGAAAATTGGTATTGACTGGTGGGGAGACATGCTCTAGTTTATATATTTCATTTCATATGGCCAGAGGTGCTTTTGCCTCTTTGTTGCACTTCTACTGCCTACGGCATTCCGTTAGGAATGTACCTGCTGTCTTATGTTTCGCAAGAAGTTTACATGTTTCGTTTGAATGGAAGAAGGGGTGTTCACCAAATTTGGAATCATTTCTATGTCATATTTTGGATTGAGAAAGGGATTGGTTCCATTCCGAAATCTGAGTTTAGCTTCTTTTACTGAAGTTGATATAAGATCGTTTTCATCGTCTTCTGCGGTCGATAATGTGAATTGTGACTCTTTATGCACTGAAGAAACGGAGTTTAAGGAGGGAGCTGATCATTTGAATGTTGCGCTGCGTGATCCGGCGGAGCTATTCTGTGAGCTACGTAAGGCTGAGGAGGGGGTGAAGAAGGAAAAATCTGACCGGGAAAAACTAGCCGATGTGTTTCAGGGCTTTGCTAGGTCAGGGTGGGCGATTGACCAGTCTCTGGCAATTTATATCAGTGGTTCCTTCTTCCCAACTGCTGTGAAAAAATTCAGGGCTTTCTTCTTGAAGAGGTGCCCTAATGATGTTGCCGAGTATCTCAACTCCACTGGCCCATCTGAGCAAGCATATCAGTTTTTGTTCCCTTTGTTTGTGGAGTTCTGCTTGGAAGAGTTCCCAGACGAGATCAAGGAGTTCAGATCCATGGTTGATTCTGCCAACATGACACAGCCACACACATGGTTTCCATTTGCCCGAATCATGAAACGAAAGATCATCTACCACTGTGGACCAACAAATAGCGGGAAAACCTATAACGCATTGCAATGTTTCATGGAAGCCAAGAAGGGCATCTATTGCAGTCCTCTTAGACTCTTGGCTATGGAGGTTTTTGATAAGGTGAATGCCAAAGGTGTGTATTGTAGTCTTCTCACCGGACAGGAAAAGAAATATGTGCCATTTTCACATCATGTTGCATGCACTGTTGAAATGGTCTCTACTGAAGAATCCTATGATGTCGCCATTATTGATGAAATTCAGATGCTGGCCGATCCCTATCGTGGTTATGCATGGACACGTGCTTTGCTTGGGCTGAAAGCAGATGAGATACATCTTTGTGGGGATCCTAGTGTTCTAAATCTTGTCAGACAAATCTGTTCGGAAACAGGGATGAGTTGATTGAGAATCACTATCAAAGGTTCAAACCTTTAGTTATAGAAGCAAAGACTTTACTGGGAGATTTAAAAAACATACGTCCTGGAGATTGTGTGGTAGCCTTTTCAAGGAGGGAGATATTCGAAGTTAAAATGGCAATTGAGAAGTTCACTAATTACCGATGTTGTGTAATTTATGGTGCTCTTCCCCCTGAAACTCGGAGGCAGCAGGCTGATTTGTTTAATGATCCAAGCAATGAGTTTAATGTTCTGGTGGCCAGTGATGCTGTTGGGATGGGTTTGAACCTTAATATCAGACGGGTTGTTTTTTACACCCTCTCAAAATACAATGGTGATAAAATTGTTCCAGTTCCTGCCACACAGGTGAAGCAAATTGCTGGAAGGGCTGGACGTCGAGGGAGCCGGTACCCTGATGGGCTTACAACCACTCTCCATTTGAATGACCTAGACTATCTTATAGAATGTTTGAAACAGCCTTTTGACGAGGTAAAGCAAGCAGGTCTCTTTCCTTTCTTTGAGCAAGTTGAATTATTTGCCGGAAAAGTTTCAAATATGAGTTTGTGTCAGTTGCTTGATAAGTTTAGCCAGAATTGTCGTTTGGATGGTTCATATTTTTTGTGCCGACATGATCATATCAAGAAAGTTGCACAGATGCTTGAGCGAGTTCCGGCATTATCTATGCAAGATCGGTTTAATTTCTGCTTTGCTCCAGTTAATATTAGGGATCCAAAAGCTATGTTCCACCTATTGAGGTTTGCTACACAGTTCAGTCAGAGCGTCCCAGTTAATGTAGCAATGGGCATACCTAAGGGATCGGCAAGAAATGACTCAGAGTTATTAGATCTGGAGACTAGGCATCAAGTTTGTTCTATGTATCTATGGTTGTCTAATCACTTTAGTGATGAGACTTTCCCTTATGTTGAGAGAGTGGCAAATATGGCTGTAAGTATAGCAGATTTGCTTGGAAAGTCTCTTGCTAGAGCTTGCTGGAAACCTGAGTCGAGAACTACTTGTAGGAAAAGGCCTGAAGACAAAGGTGAAAACATAGGTGAAGCATATGATCGACCAAGGTCACTCATTAAAACATTTCAAGAGTAAGTAACTGAGCAGTCATTTTCAGCTGCATCTTTTACTTTATATCAGATGTCAGCACATGCCTGTTTGTTTCATGGTTGTTGGTAGATCCAGATGCCTAATATACTTGAATATTTGTTTGTCTATTATGCATGGAATACTTTTTGTTAACCTTCTGATTTATTCTATTCTCTGCTTGCAGGCGCAAGGAGACTAGAGATACCCAGGTGAATGCAAAAGAAGAAGTTTTGATATAAGATAAGGACAATAATTTTTTGTTGTATGAGTACTGGTTTGAAAATATATGTTCGGAAGTTTTATTGAAGAGTCCTGCCTCATTTTCTTCGTTCTTGTTGAAATTCTTCTTCTCCCTGGGGCTATCTTTTCGCTTGTGGAGGAAACGGACAGATTTTATTTGCCCAGCGCCCTGAGGCTTTTGCACTCTGAGGTACCAACTATTTGCGTTTAGGTTCTGGAAAGGTTAATCCTGTAGGTAATATTTATTTGCAGAATTCCATGGATTGATATGATGACGTGATGTATATCTAGAATAATTTAAGTCGGCAAAGTTAGCAACATGATTGAAATACAGTTTGAAATATTATACAAGGGCATTTCTTATTTGCTCAGTTATTGCTTTAAAGATTTATTTTTAATCGAAATCCTTCAAAGAGGTAATAGCTAGAAGCTATGAGTAAATGCCATTTCTTTAGATCCAGGTTGTTGATATTTTTTGAAATTGTACATTGCTCCCCTCTATATGGCAAATCAAGTTAAGTTGAAAGTATTGCTTAAACTATATTTTTTTGGATTCAACTCTTCATTTAATTGCCATTCATGTTGGGTCCTAAACAAACTTCTCTTTTTTATCATCCTTACCGTTTATAATTAACTATTATTTTTTAGATCAAATTTTTGTAGAGGTGATTCTAGTGAATTTGGACGACAACAGTTCTTTTGTCAATAAGTGCCCATAATATTTTTACAAGTTATCTATTGTCCACTTTTGCAGATTAGTCTCTGCAGCGGATTGATGTATTAGCCCAAGAGAAGGCTTATCGTTTCACAGTGTATGCTGCATTTCACATGTTATGAAGGATACAAGACTGCATTTTGTGGTTCATATGCTATAGGTGGTTCTTGCCACTGTTGCTTCCTTTCTTCTTTGCCTCTTTCGTTGGAGGCAGTGAATGTGCTCCTGTTCTTGGCTAGTCTTCCTCATTTTGTTGGTCTGTTTCTTCTTCCATTGTGCTATGGAGAAGAGCGTGGATACCATGATATTTGTCCTTAGATAGGGTTTGCTTATGAAACACGTATTACGCAATTGCAAGAGCCTGCATCATTTTGGTATTGGGGGTGCTACCCCTTCTGATGTGTCATACTTGGTTATACATTGTTGATCCTTGATCCTGATAAAGTTTTCTATTTGGAATGGAGCCAGCTGGTTGTGCCCACTGCTTTGAATTGGGTCTCATGAGCCAGCAAAAAACATGATTGAAGGTTCTGTCACTTTCATGGTAAAGAAAGTTTAATCTGAAGGCTGAGCCTTTTTCTGAGAACAAGTAGAAATCGTTTTTTTTTTCAAAGCAACAGCAAATAAAAACAGACAATGAGTATATTATTTGTATGTTTTCTTTTCTATCCATGCAAAATTTGTTCTATTATTTCTCTATAGAGTCGCATCTGCAGTGGGATTTTTTATTTTTCCTGAAAGTGCAGTTGGACCTTCTGGTGAAAACTTGTAAGCCCAGTCGCCACGAAGGAATCTAATGTTGAATCATGGGTGTGAATCTCATTAGTTGTGATCAACTATGTATCTTTACTCCTCAAAAGTAAGGAATGTTTCCTTCAAATTGTTAAAGAAATGTTTCCGTAAAATTGTCAAAAAAGGATCTTTTTGATCAGTAAATACTCAAATCTAGGGTAAGAACTTGCCGAGCCTTTCTTCGTGAGCCATTGGCTGAAAATCACTTGCTACACGATTAGAATTCTGTTAATATGTGCCTTCATTTTTTTTAAATATTTTGAGAGTTGTGTGATCTATTTTTTCTGTCCTCTCTTTCATAAAAAATTGAACAAATTCATTATTACGAAAGTCAGATCAAATTCTCTTAACAAGATAAATAAAAGGAAAATTAAAAAAATTGAAGGGACAATGGAAATGGTCATAAGCATAAAAACATTCATCATCTAAGTTTTAATCAGGCTTTCTCCTGTCTCGGTTAGGACTAGCTAAAAAATTGGTTTTTTTCTTTCTTTATTCTTTTTTTAAAAGCTTTTTTAGATCTTGGTTCTCAGAGGATCTATGCGTCTGGCATGTAATTTTTTTTTGTTTAAAAAACAAGTCATAATAATCACATTCGGACTCGGATCTAACAAATGACCGGATACCCGCTCTACAAACCATCGGACGCATGGATCCGATAAAACCCTGGAACTTCGTCATCCCGCCACAACCACACTGCATCTGCAAACCCTAGGGCGCGAGGGAGAAGCTCGGGGCGGCGGCGGCGGCGGCGGCGGCCATGGTTGGTTCTCCGTCCGACCCCTTCAATCCTAGCTTCCTTCTCCTCTCGTCTATTTGTTCGTCGGTTTGCTTGATTTGATGGCTTCGTTTTTTCTGGTGTGGTTTTAGGCGGACACGGAAATGGAGGTGGGAGGTGCGCAGCCCAAGCGGAGGACGTTCAAGAAGTTCTCCTTCAGAGGCGTTGACCTCGACCAGCTGCTCGACATGGGCACCGATGAGCTTGTCCATCTCTTCAATGCCCGTGCTCGCCGAAGGTTCTCTCCTTTTCAATTGAAGATTCGGTTATTGTTTTCGTTCGATATCGATTTTCCATGGGTGGCTTTGGGTGTTTGTTCTCAGGTTCAAGCGGGGATTGAAGAGGAAGCCGATGGCTTTGATCAAGAAGCTCCGCAAGGCAGTATGTTCTAATGATATTTTGGGATTTGTGATTGTTGAAATTTTGGATTTTTGTGCATAGTTTGTTTAGTATTTAGACTAGTTTTTGCTGGTGGAATGCTAGATTGATTGTTGTTCTGCAAGAATTTGCTTGTTATGATGTGTTGGAAATGCAATGAACATTAGCTTCGTTTAGGATTTTGAAGTGTGATGAACCTTTTACTTTAAAAGCTCTCGAAAGGTCATTCACCAGTGAATATATTTTTCATGTTCATGCCTTTGGGTATGACTTGGTGGAATTTGATATGTTATCGCTTAATGATCAAACAGGATTAAGCTCAAGCAAAATCTTAATAATCTTTTATCACCCAATGATCAAACAGGATGAAGCTCAATAAAATCTTAATAATCTTAATAGAGCTGCTAATAATAAAAGTAAAACAGTAAAGTACTATTAAACAGATATGTAAACGTAATAAGTAAACTAAACAAATATAAACACACCAAGCAATATAATAAGAAATTTTATGAACATATAAAGATAAATATAAAACGTTGCAATATAATAAAGGCAGTATTGAATTTATTGCAATATTGAAAGATAAATACGATATTGAATTTTTGAGATATTGTTTAAAGCAGTATTAAAGAGTATAGATGATATTAAAGTATATTGATACCTCTAGTAATAACTGGAGGGATTTTACCAATAACTGAAGGAAAGAAATAGAAAGCTCCACCTCTAATCAAAGGATTGAGGGAAAGATTGTCCCAACTTCAGTGATAACCTAGGTCTTCAAGTACTTGTTCACGAACTTCAATAATCTTTATTGGTTGTTACAAACTTACAAACTTTCACTCATATAATCTCACAAACGCTTTTATCATACAAGGACTTTATAAACTCATTGAAGACTTTTTAAATAAGACGCTAAACTTACAATTTTAAACTTACAAACACTTCAAACTTAAAACAAATTTCAATGTCATTTTAGAGGTTTAGTAAGTATTTGGAAAATTTAGAAGAGTCAGTAATAGAAGTTAGATATGGGCATGAACTTGACTGAAGAGAGTGACCCCCTTTCTCCGAAACTCAAATGATCCTTATATAGAGCTTTGAAGAAATTGGGTGATGTAAGCATGATGTCACCATGACATAAGCATGTCATCATCTGACGTAAGCAATGACATCAGCATGAGGCGTGGCTGATGTGGCTATTGTCGTGGATGCCAGCAATTCTGATGGCATGGATGGTTTGATAGGGCATGACATGGCTGATGACCACAATCACCGCAGAATATTGGTGGAGGCTCCATGCAGGTTGACCATGACCACGAATGTCACGTGAAGGGAAACCATGGATGTCTAGTGACAGGGAGGCAACAACAGTAGTAAGGATTTCCTCAATATCTCTTTGACTCATTTTGACTAGAGATGATGGAGGATATAATTGTTGTTGAACTTTCTCCATACTCTTGGTGTTATTTAAATTTGGATATTTCTCACTTAGCTTGCAAAATAGTATAATGAAGGAGACATAAACAACATTGGTAGATATGTTGGTGACCCTATTTTTGATATCATGGATAATGACAAACTTTTGTGTGGAAGTTGAGACTAACTTAGGAAGAATATCATGGGACGATGAAGTAGGTGGATTCATGACACCAGATAAGGAATCTAAGTGCTCATGAATCCACCTACTTCATCCTCCCATGGTATTCCTGCTATATCCTCTGAGTCAGTCTCAACTTTCACACAAAAGCTGTCAATGCCCATGATGTCAAAAATGATGCCCATGATGTCAAAATGGTGTCGACAGCATATCCACCATTGCTGTTTATGTTCTACTGCATTGTACTTATAGGTTCTGCAAGCTAAGGAGAAATATCCAAATTTAGATGATGCCAAGATTCTAGAGAAGCTCAACAACAATTATATCCTCCATCATCTCCAATGAAAATGAGTCAAGAAGAAACTGAGGAGATCCCTACCACTATTGCTGCCTCCCTATCACCAGACATTCATGGTTTCCCTTCACCTAACATTCGTGGTCATGGTTAACGTGCACCAATATTCTGCTTTCATTGTGGTGATTGTGGTCATATTGCCATGTTATGCCCTATCAAGTCGTCCATGCCAGCAGAATTGCCATCATCCACGACAATAGCCACATCAGCCATGCCCCATGCTGACGTCATTGTTTACATTAGATGATGTCATGATGATGTCGTGCTCATGCACGACTATTCGGAGCTCTATATAAGGATCATTTGAGTTTCGAAGAAAGGGGTTGCATCTCTTGAGTTGAGTTCTTGTCCATATCTTACTTCTCTATTACTTAGTCTTCTAAACTTCCCAAATACTTACTAAGCCTCTAAAACTTATGAGTGTGAAGTTTGTTTAAGTTTGAAGTGTTTGTGCTTAAGATTGTAAGCTCAGTCTTGTCTAAAAGAGTCTGAGTGAGTTTATAAAGTCCTTGTAAGATAAAAGCATCTGTAGTGAAAGCTCGTAACCAGTAAAGATTATTGAAGCTTGTGACCAAGTTCTTTAAGACCTTCGATTATCACTGAATACATCAGATTGTCATTTTTTGTGGCCGGAGTTAAAGCGGCATGATATGCTATGTAGATATTCGAATTTGAAACAGTTACTCTTCTTGCATTCATCCTTAACCATTTGTGTGAAGATTAATTGTTATTGTAGGGCAGACAAATTATTGAGTTTTGAGGTGATAAGCTTGATTTTCATACCCGTGTTGCTTTTCTTATTTGTTAGTCTGTCCACTGATACAAGTGAAAATTTTGTTGTCTGGCTACATCTATCTTACCTTCTTTAGAGTGTTGGCTGTGTAATGTCCTCAGTTGTGCTGTTTTCCCTTGTATGTGGAATTGTAATTTCTCTTATCTGCTAGGTGATGTGTTTGACGAGCCCATAATCTTTTGCTTAATTTAACCTTTGATGTTCATTTTGTTCATAAAATCGGAGTAGAAGAAGGAGGCTCCACCTGGTGAAAAGCCTGAACCAGTAAGGACCCATCTACGAAACATGATCATTGTGCCTGAAATGATTGGAAGCATCATTGGTGTCTACAATGGGAAAACTTTTAATCAAGTCGAAATTAAGGTATGTTCACTTTAAATGAAAGAAGCTACAAATTGATAACCTATGTTCTCAATGCGCTTTCTTTATAAAAGCCTCAAGTGGTCATTGAAGTGCCCTTGTATCTCACTTATTTGTTATGATGAGCCGAACTAGAAAAGTTAACCATATATTTATGATCTTGTGTTCAATTCCTGTGTTTCCTCACTTAATTTTTTTTATTGTGAGCGTTAATTGTTTGTGTGAATAAGTGAACAATCATTTACCTTGTAATTAATGGTGATGAAACATGGCATAATTTATCGTTATGTTTATTGTTTCTCACTTGTTCAATTCATTTCATGCAGCCAGAGATGATTAGTCATTACCTGGCGGAGTTCTCCATCTCATACAAACCTGTAAAGCATGGAAGGCCTGGTATTGGTGCCACCCATTCGTCCAGGTTTATTCCTCTGAAATGAGCTAGTTTGGGAGTATCTTTTTGCATTTTCTCGCTGAACATTCCTGTGGTCCGGCATGATTTGACGTCCTGTTTTAGAAATATTGTGTTTGTTGAGATCATTTGGAATTTTTTTGACTCATTTCTATTACAGTGGCGAGAACATTTAATATTGTTATAGTTGGTGATTTTGTAATGGAGATTTAAGATGTTTGCTATTGAGATATCAGGCCAAGTGCTTGGCGCCTATGCATTTATTTCTTTTTCAAATATAAACGGAAGAATAAATAGGGAGGTAGTAGTTTGCTATCTTGACTGTGAAGTTCATTTTTTCAGTTATCCCCAATAAAGATATGTTCAGAAAACAGTACGGGTGGATATATTGGGGAGGAAGAGGGTATGACTTGGGAACTGAAATGATTCTTTGACATAAAAGCGTTGACACGGCTAGGTTATGTCAACGGAGGTAATCAATATATTTGTTTTATAAAAGCGGTTGGGTTTATATCTATCACGGACGAGGGTGACATATTTTTCAGAGTAATTCATGAATTATTGGTTAAAAGGATTTGAGCACTGGGGGAAGGAAGCAAGATGGGCTTGGGCAGTCTTGGGCGGATATGTGATGTAAGTAGGCGTTGAAGGGAAACAAAATTTATACTTGCAGTTAATGAGATTTATTCTCATTTTTTTAATTATCATATGTTTAATAAAATAATATCTGCATGGTAGGGGTTGGTTTTGAACCCGGGTGTGGGATTGCTATTGCTCACATGCCCTTATTTCCGCTCAATTTAGACCGTGTTTAAATTGAGAAGCCATCGTTGATTCGCACAAATGATCGTCAAAATACAACGGCAGACAATTTTTATAAAAAATTTAAGTAATAACGAGTAAAACATCACTCTAAATGGGGAAAAACCAGTTATCGTATATCTCACGTACTTTCTCACCCTACATCAGCGTGGCCAAGTCTAAATATTTGGCTACTGGTCTCGTCCGAAACCTTTATTGCAATTACGTTTCTATTCTCATCAAATTTTCATTACTCGTGTGTTTCAGTTCACTAGTATTAATAATGGTTATTTAACGTTAGGTTCGTTTTTATATTGAAATGACCAAACCTCAATCGATAGGCCGTGGAGCCTCCAATTACAAACATTTCCACAAGAGGTGGTTCCATCGGATAGATGAGGAGCGCAAGACAATTTTAGACGCTTGATATGATTACAAGCATTTCTCACCCTTTCAACCTTCCGACGTCCGCAAGAGGGTTCTATCTGATAGATATAGAGCGCAGGGCAATTTTAAACGTTTGATATGATTAAGGACAGAATAAATACGATGGAATCGTTCAAAGTCAAAGAACTATCAAAGTAAACCACCACTAATTAGAAGCAGCATTGAACATGTATCAACAGAACCTGGACTGGAAATGTGTCTGAATAATTGTTGGTCAAGGTTAGGGCAGGTCACACACAAAAAAGGACAACAGGTGGATTTTCAAGAGCAAAGGCATTAAGATCAAAACATACAGGCACTCGTAGAATTCATAAGATCTAGGGCCAAACAAGATTTCTGTTTCCATCTTTTTTGCTTCTTCCTCCTGTATAATCAACCTCTGCATCAGATATTGACATGCCTCATGATCGACTTCTCTTCATTAGTTTGACATCTTCCATTTTTTATACCAGTTCCTCTTCACATGTCTGCACACGGTTGCTGATACCATTTAAATGGCATGGCTTAGACTCTGGATTTTGCAGAAAGGTAACATGTTAGCAAAAAAATCAAGAAAAAAGAAAAATCCCACTAATAACAGCAACTTCGTCTGCACTTGGCCACAGAGCTGTCTCCCTTGGAAGTATCACATTAAACCAATAGAGTAAAGAGCAAAATAATTACATATAAAGTGACAAATTTTCCTGCCATAACTTGAATGACATTTCATGATGCTAACAAATGAGAGATAGGATAGAGAATGGCCTTCTAACAATTTTCGACAAAATTCAAGCAAATAAAATTTCCTAAAACTTAAAATTTGGAAAGTAGATATTTCCTCGATTAGAAGTAAATGATTTGAAGAATGAGGTTAAAATGACCTTTTCTGGATCCCAATCTAAATTATGCATAAACTTAAACGAACATTTTGAACACTCAAAGCTATTAGCTTGTGAGTTTATAATCATGCAACTCATGCTATGCCACTAAAATTGACAAAAGGTGGTTCGAGTTAACAAAAGCTCTATCTATTCCTTAATCAACATAATCATTTTATGCTTATATATTTTTTCCATAAATTACAGAGCTGTATATGCAAGTATAAACATCAAAAACAAGGACATACCAGTAGGTGAGTTGCATGCCTTATCTAGTGCTTTCTTTTCCATATCATCAGCCTTCAAAGTGTTTGATAATATAGGAAGAGCAATTTCTGAAACCTCGGAAATTCTTTCTCCTACAACCACCTTTTCAGCCTTTGAGTATCCATCTAGGATCACTTTGTCAGGAGTGAAGGGTGTTATTGTGAAGGAGTCATCCAAAACATCAGATATCTCCACATAAGTGGGAGTGCTTATGATTTCATCAGCACTGAACCCAAATGAAGCTCTATAAGCTTCAATCTCCTCTGCATCTGCCACACCAGCTTTGCTGCTCCTGTTTTGATGAGCATTTCCCCCATTGTAGGCATCTCCCTCACGAGAAAGACTCAACCTGCCTCCACACTGAGCATAA
Source organism: Piper betle (assembly GCA_033002965.1). NCBI lineage: Eukaryota > Viridiplantae > Streptophyta > Magnoliopsida > Piperales > Piperaceae > Piper > Piper betle. Next base: position 18,000 of record JAURVB010009108.1, read on the forward strand.
GCAGGGTAAGACTGCTGAGCTTGATCAAGGTAAAACTGTGCAGAGGTTGCAGGGCAGAAGAAGCGGGAATCTTGAGGCAGCATAAAGTTCTTCGATGAAGAGTCCAGTGCAAATAGATTAGAACTTTTGGGGTAAGGAGGTGTATCTTGGTTTGAAACAGGAGGCGTCCATTGAGAGAATTCACGATCAGTAAATGATGAGGATAATCCATCGACAGATGCACCAGACACAGGAGAAACTAGACCACTGGCAAGGCTTTCAGGATATAGTGGATAAGTTGCTTGAAGGTCACTAGTACCATAATTAGAGGATGCAAAAGAGGCTCCATTCTCTTTGCCAGATGCTTTTAAATTTGTGGAAGAAGAAAGGAATCGTGCGTATGGCACATCTGGTGATGATGGTGTCGTAAGGTGCGCCTCTGGAGGAGGAGTAAGTGGAGCAGTAGATGGTTCCGTTGTGAATGTCGAGAAGACAGGGGGAGATACAAGTTGGGTCTCGTGGGCATAAGGACCCGTGGCAAAGACATGTGCAGGGCCACCAGGGGAGCTGGCAGACATTGACAAGAAACAGCTAGGTGATTGAACTGTGGAAGGGAGAGCAGAGTTTGTAAAAGATGCAGGTGAAGAAGGAGGAGCAAGAAGAGATGGTGCAATAGTTGTATTTTGGTTCGATATTCCACCAGGCTGAGATCCATTCACCCGGTTTGCTGAGGGACTTCCATCTGGGATACGAGTAGCTGGAACAATACGCTTCTCTCTTTTTGAGAACCAAAACAAGACAAGCCAGCCCAGCAACCTCCCCATCTACTCCTCTGAAGAATGAAAAAATAATATAAATAAATAAATGGCATCATTATACAACCTTTTCTACAGGCACCAGTAGTTGACATAATGAATGTCAAATGCAGGCACCCTATGCAAATTTGCAATCACACCTAGGCTTTGATAATTACAGGATTGCATGCTTGGAACAAAACAAAAGAAATATACTTTAACCAATTTAAGTACTAAATCCACTCTTATCATAAATTAATTATGACACACCTGTAAATACTAACTTCAACTAAAATCACCATTCTATCTGGTTTCCCTTAATTATGAAAATACAACATTGGGTAAATTATCAACAGGAAAATTTTGGGGAAAAAAAACTAACATGCCAGACTGCTCTTAACTATTGACAATTTGAAACTTCAATGCATTTTTTACTTGTAAGCAAAAACTATCAAGTCCAATCAGCAGCCCACACGAAGGAGACAAAAGTGGGTGAGATGTGATTATCGTTGAAACATAATACGACATACATCTTCTCATCAGAACACTGAATGGTCAATATTTCAAAATAAAAAATGGAATCTACAATTTTCTCACCAGCCATGAAATGACTCAATATGACTCTGGCGTACGCAAAAGATCACATTAAATCAACTAAGGTAATCAAGAAACTCTATTTTCTCTTTTGGATAGTTGTGAGAAATACTTAAAACACTTTAGTTTCAAATAGGAAATTGAAATAAATTAGCCAATAAATAGCCTCATACAAAAGAAGGCATGGTCCTATTACTTCACTGATAGCTTAAACTTCACAGATGACACTCATAGGGTGCAACTAATATTCAGTTAGATTTAAATCAGAAGCAAGGTCTTTTACAAGTTTTAGCACTTCTTGGATGAGCAAGCACACCCTTGCATATCCAGACATAAAGGGTTCAAATACAAAGGCTTCTTTCACCTCAAAGTTCATAAATTAGACAGGAAGAGATAAACACAAAGTTTTTTCAATGCCAAATCAAGTGAGATGTTAAACATATCTTTTTTATGTATGCCCAATATTCGGGAAAGATCCCAATTGATTAGGTTTCTCTTGTTTTAGGAGATAAACACAATAACCCTAATACCATACTATGCCTATCTTTTAGGAAAGACATAACCTAGTAGGAGTCTTATTATTTGTCTACAAAATAAGGCTCCCTAGAATGTGTTACGTACAAGTTATAAATTTAGAGAGAAATTAGGGGTTTCCTTCTACGGTGCTTAGGCTTGGGGATTTAGGTTGTGCAACCTAATTCTTCCCTATATTGTGAGAAAAAACGAGGCTATCTATCAAGTTTACAAGTCAAGAAACATGCAGGTAGCAGATATCCCAATACGACAATAATTACAGCAAAAAGTAAGACGAGCTCTCACCACTCATCAGTTGTATAAGCATTTATACAGAGATAGAAAATAACAGAACACCATATCACAAACAAATCCATAAACAACAAGTTGACAGTGTAAGAATATCCTCTCCTTGTAGTTAAAAGAAAGCAATTAATACAGCTACTTCTACAAATAAACACCAAATCCAATCAAAAGACTAGAAGACTGCTAAATCGGGCGACACACGGTACAACTATGCAACCACTCGTAATTCTCTAACAATTAAATCAAAGAATCGTACTAATTTTGCAAAATTAGATCGCCCACTAGGCCAAAGCTAAAAGCTAAGTACACACAAAAGTCCACAAGTCTCAACCACATACACACGCAACCTAATAAACAATTTATTCGTATTGTACATCTAGCAACTCAAGATAAACTCCACCAATCTTGCAGTGAAAGATACTTCTTCTTCCAATCTTTCGAAATGATGCTGGGAAAAAATGAAACATATACAGTAACAGAAAAGTGAAGATTGAGCTCAAACATGTTGCATCCGAATACACGAAAATTTACAAAATCGGTACCCTAGATCTACTTACAAAAGACGCAAGCTTGAAGAAATGAAAAAAAAATCCAATTCCAACCACCAAAAAAAAAAACACACACACACACGCACACACACCAGTCAAGCTGGTAAACCAACCGCAAAGAGGCCCGGTTAAACCCCCCCCACACACACCTCAGATCTAAAGCAGTAAATAACCATCAAAACAGTCACAATCACTCACATCAAAATCAAACCTAAGCAAAACAACACCAACCACCACCACAAGAGCATCAAACCCCACACCACCACAACAAAAAGCGCTATCGTCAGATTCATTACCCTCTCCAGAGGCCGGAACCTCGACTCCGCGGCGCCGATCGCCGGGCCCCCGCTCCGGCTGCTGCTCCCCACCTCATTCCCCGCCATTTCAACACAACCCCCATCACATTCGCCAATCACCGATTCCCCTCCAATCCCCCTCTCGTCGACCTCTAGCAGAAGAGATCGCAAACACGGCCACGAACACGTCGACCAGCTCACAGGAACAAAAAAAGAAAAAAAACCGTCAGCAAGAGTGGTGGAGTAGGAGGAAGAAGAAGCTCTTGAGCTCTGGTTCAAGGATTGACAGTGAGGTTGATGGCGGCCATGGGTGCCGAATCGGAAGAGATGGAGGTGGCGTAGGTTAAGTATAACGTGCGCATCCCCGGTGGCCTAAGTCAACCCAAGTCGAGTGTTAGCTTTGGATTTGATTATTTAGTTTGTTTTAGATCAAATCTTTTTTAAAAAATCCTATATAAATGCATGAAAAGAATGTGATACTATAATAATGATGTTACAAGGTTTTTATTATCTTATCGTTTACTTTTTAATATTTTTTACATGGTTTAAACATTTTTGTTCAAGAATTTTGTCTGAACTTGTGAACTTGATGATTATATTTAAAGAGTTTAAACCAATAAAATATCTTAATTTAAATTAAATAAAATAGACAAAGTTCCCTTGAGCAAAAATAAAAATAATATTAGTTAATAAATATAAATGTGTATCAAATGAATGCATTAATTAGCTGAGTTCATACCTCGATAGTTAGAAATAAAATAAAGTTTTAGTCACGTTCTTTGTCTAAAATTTTCTTTGAATTATAATAGATAATTAATAATCTTGAAAGACTCACCGAAAGTATTACCATGTGGATTATAATGATAGTGCCATATTTATGAGCTTTTGGGTTAAGTCCAATGTAAGTTTATAATGGATGTACATATTTAATTTGTCATTGAAAATAAATATAAGATTAAATAATAGACAACTAATTCATTTGCAGGGTTTTTTGTTTTGTTTTGTTTTGTTTTTTTTTTAGCCCACACAACTTACCACCTTAACTTAAGTTAATCTCAAGAGAAGGAGCAAAAAGTTAAAAAAAGGAAAAACTGGGTGAAGACGGGAGTTGTGGGGGAAGAGTTGAAGAGGTTCGGAGGGTGGGGAGGTCCGGAGAGGCAGGCTCGGCGGGGCCCGAGGCGTGCGCTTTTTGGGTCGGCCTGCGGTGGGGGGCTTTAAATGACGCCGTCCTTTCGCAAAGGCCAAGGCGGTTGTTGCATGTGTCATTTATGTGTGTTGTGGGGCCCGCTTTCGCTTTCCTGTCTCCTCCCCGTTTCTTACGGTCGCAAATCTGGACGCCACCGTCACGTGCCGGTGCAACTCATTATTGGGACTTCTTAATATATATATATATATATATATGTTAATTAATCAAATATTTAAGGGTAATGGGTTGTGTTATAGAATTAATAATAATGAGATGGGCTTCCTGGTGTAGCATGGGCTTACATGGGACCTCATATATAAATAAAAAATGTTCTAGTCACGTTCTCCGTGAGCTCTTCACCAGCGTTTTTATATAATTATCTAAATTAAAAATTTTGAATCATGACTAGCACTCATTCTTATTTTATAATAAGGGTAAAGAATGTTGAGTACAGCGTGATTCTATGTAAATTATGTGTAAGAGGGACATCTAGGCTAGGGTTGCCACCGTGTTGGATTCAGGGCGTTTCTAGGTTTTGCAGGTAGGTGTTGACCTGAACAGAGCCCTGAATCCAAATTTTTATATATGCATTTTTCTTTAAAAATTCTGGACAACAACCAAACTCAAACTAATAAAAGTAAATCACGTACATTTACATAAAACACTCAAATTTATATATTTTAAGATATCTTAATCATATTAAATATGATTACATATTCTAAAAAATATTGATATATATACTAAAACATATAAAGAAAAATCAAAATTTAAAGCAAAAGTTCATTTATTTTAAGATTCGAGTCCTTATAAGGTTGTGTTCTTTAAGACCCTAGACCCAATATGAAATAGGTATTAAAAAAGTTCCCGAATCCGATATGGATGGACCTATTATTTTTGGGTCAAGTCGGCTAGTGGTGGACCTACAAGGAAAATAATTTTTATTTATTTATTTATTTACCTAATAGAAGGTTTAAATGAATTCAATAACTAGCTAAGAAATAAGATTTAAGCGCATTTGGTATAACCCATTTTTGGTGCAATCAAACTAAAATATAGTAGAGAGCATTATATTTTTGAGTTTTTGACTTGGTTTAAATTAAATTTGTTTGTGATTTAAAAACTTGAATAATTATTTAATTTGAAACTGATAGTTTACATAAAAATATTTAACTTGGCTTATTTGGAAATTGGAGTTTGAAGTACTCGAGATTAGCATAATTTTTAGTTCAGCTAAAATTGTTCCTTGAAAACTGTATTAATTGTGTTTTATATTAAATCATCTATTTCAATGGGGTATATATATATATATATATATATATATATAATTAAAATCCTAATTTCCCATGAATACAAAAACATTATCCAATAAGTTAGTTCGTCAAAAAGGGTTCAATTTGCTTTTCATGTTTCATTCAACTTATAATAAATTGAATCAATTAAAGATATAAACTTTTAAACTATTTGAGTTTGTCAAATACAACATTGTATATATTGAGGACTAGTTAGCTGGAGCTAAGTATTTAAAAAACAAGTTGAAATTAAGAATGATGGTGTAACGGCCCGCAGCCGTAATAGACTATGTCATTTTTTAAAAGTGGTTAACCAAATTAAAATTTTATATTTTGTTTTTATTTATAATTATCACAGTAAATATTAAATATGTGACTAAATTAAATAATCTTATAATCCACCCACTTTAGTAAATTTTAAGCTACACTTAGCCTATTGCAATCAAAGTTTGCCCACAACTCTTTTTTGCCCATAATTGACAGTAATAACAAGGCCCAATTTGAACATAATGAGCTAAATATTTTTTTAAAAGTGGTTAATAAAGTTAAACTCTATAATCTATTTCTATTTATAAATAAGATTTTATCCTAATATATATTAAATATTAGACTAAGTTGATGGATCTCAGACATAGCATCCATCTAATTAATTGTACAAGGCCATTTTCTAACTTTTGCGGAGGAATTATTTGCACGTTTGAAGAGTTCATTAGGTCTCAAAGTTTTACAAACTATAAGGTCTTAGTTTTTTCACTAAAACAAATGAATTGGTCAAACTTTCCGCCGATCTTCTCCCATTTATAACAATTGCGACATCAAGTGTGTGAAACCTCGTTTTATTTATTAAAATAAATTACAAAACAATTTTAATATATTTTTTTCAACATAAGCAAAGTTAATATTAATACGATAGCAAGTAGAAGTGCAGAACGCTTATCATGAAGTAATGTAAAAGTTGCTTTGAAAAAAAGTAATATAAGATTAAATAATAATAATAACAACAACAACACGTCTAGAAATGAATAAAAATAGTGCTTCGCATGAGAACTCTTCGTTATCATAGCTCAAATGACATAAATTAGTACATACGTTGTAAATATTTGGAGAAGTAATAATTCGATGGTATGGACACCAAAAAATAAAATAAAATGAATACAATCGCACTAGTTTGCAATTCCGCTTGAGCCTGATTAATTTGTTTTCTATAAAACAATCGTTAATATGATGATTTTTGCATGGATCGGCCGGGGAGCTTCCACTCATGCATGCAAGTACGCCTTGCCACCGTTCACATCCAATCCAACCCACCGCATCAATGGCCGGCCGGAGTCGATCGGTCATCTTCCTTTGAACCATCCGCGCTGTGCGAACAGCTCATTCGCCACCGCCATGCCGGAGTTCTCTACTACACAAGCCGACGGCGCTGGCTCCGCCGTGTTTCTGGCCGTGGTGTCTGCTTATTGGTGGCTTGTTTCCTGCTCTGCTTGGCCACCGGCGAGTGCGCCACTGTCTCGATCGACTTGCCGGAGATGATGGCCAGAGCAGATTGTTCCCCCTCGGCCCCGCCTTGCACGGCCACCTCGTGCAGTTGGAGAGCGTACTCGAGGTTCCAGAGCACGTCGCCCATGGAGGGCCGGTCGACCCCGTACTCGGCGAGGCACTTCTCAGCGGCCTAGTCGAACTTGCGCTGCTAGCCGGGGATGATGTCGCCGGCGAGGTTGGGTCGACGATCTTGTCGAGCAGGCCGCGGCGCTTCGACTGCTTCCCCCACTCGGCGAGGTTGACCTGCTTGCGAGGGAGGCCCGGGTTGATGGCCGGCCGGGAGTAGAACACCTCGAGGAGCGCCACCCCGAAGGAGTAGACATCGGACTTCTCGGTGAGATGCTGCCGCCGGAAGTACTCTGGGTCGAGGAAGCCGAAGCTGCCCTTGACGGCGGTGCTGACATGGGTGCCACCGATGGCGACGTTCTTGGAGAGGCCGAAGTCGGCGACTTTGGCGACGAGAACGTCATCGAGGAGGATCTTGGTGGTCTTCACGTCACGGGGGATGATGCCTTGCGCGGTGCCGGTGTCGAGGTAGTGAAGCCCCTGGCGGCGCCGATGCAGACGTCCAACCTCTGTTTCCAGGACAGGGGAGGCAGCCCCTTGCCGTAGGGATATTCTCAGATGGGCCTTGAGCCATGAATTCATACACCAAGATCATGTCGGCGTTCTCGTCACAGTAGCCCATAAGCGACACCAGATGACGGTGCCGGAGCTTGGACAGCATTTGTATCTCGGTTTGGAACTGTCATCCCCTGTTCTGATTGTGGGTTCCCCCTCTTCGCCTCCACCTGATCATTCCCTCCAGTTTTTGCTCAGATTTCAATCTCACTTGTTGTTGTTGAAAGAGGAAGAAGAGTGATTGATCATTGATGTACCTTGGTGCCGTCGTCTAATGTGCCTAAGTAGACATTGCCGATGCTGCCGACTCCATGACGGCCTTCTCGTCGAAGCTCTTGGTGGCCTCCTGCAGCTCCGACAAGGTGAAGTGGCGGCCAAGGCCGACGGTAGAGGAGTAGAACCCGCTCTTGTGGGAGTCAAAGGTGGAGGCTTTGCTGGTGAGGAAGCTCGAATAGCAGCCGGCGTGGAGCGGCAGCAACCACGACGAGAAGCTTTTACGCTTCTCCCAGTCCTGCGGCCGCCGCGACCACTTCACCACTATCGCCCCCAGCCCCACGAACGCCCGCAACATCATTACCAATCCCACCGCCGCCACCACCTTCCTCGACGGTCCGGAATTGCCACCGGCCGACCTGCCGTCGACGCCGAACTCCCCATCCAAGCTGCCCACCGAGTTGCTCATCTTCATCACCTCCACCACGTTTAGTATAGCGTTGGGCTTGGCGGCGCCATCCTTCATCGGCCCGACCTGCACCGCCACCCTACCCGACGCCGTCGATGCATTGAGCACGAAGTCCTTGCTGTAAGGTGTGGCGAGGTCTGAGGTGACCATCGATAGATCAAGCACAGAGATCGCCGTCTTGCCATTGATGTACACATTGAAGTAGAGATCGTTGAGTGCCTCGATCACAATATCGCAGAAATGGCGTCGCACCGGGTACCCAAAGGCTGCATCAACCGGCGACTTCCAGATGATGTTGAACTTGGGCTCGGAAACCCGAGCATCGGCCATCTCCACCGCCGACGCATACACCCAGCTCGACGCCACCAGCTTCATCGCCGCGCCGCCACCCTCTCCGTCCTCGTCGGGCAATTTCACGCCGCCGGGGGACACCGACACGGCCTTGGCGGGGGCGGCGTTCTGGAGAAACCTCAGATCAGCGTCCCACGTCCGGCCAAGCGTGTCGTTCTTTGGCGTAATCACCGGGCCGCCGAAGTTCAGCCAGTGCACCTTCTGGAAAGCGAACCGGGACAGCCGGGCGAAGTCCCCGGCCGAGCAACGGCGGAGGCCGATTCGGAGATGAGCCCGCTGGCGCAGACACTGTTACATAAATTGAAATGAGATTACAGTATAATCTCGGAATGATTTACTTATTAAATGAGTAATAGCAGCTATAAGCAGCTTTACAGAGCTAAAACAAACTACAACCTACGTAACCACTAAGAACATGGTAACAAACTTGATTAAAAATAAGATGCCATCGACTCCTAAACACTAGGATATTTATTCTAACAGAATAACAAACCAAATTGTATCATTCCCTCTATTAAACTAGACTACATAAGTAGCTAATTTACTTTTGGTGCACCACATCTTCCTAATTTCTTTCTGAACTCCTGAAATGACTCTAGCTTAAGCGGTTTGGTAAATGCATCTGCAATTTGTTGCTGTGTTCCACAATATCTCAATTGCACTACCCCTTTATTCACCAAATCAAGCAGGAAATGAAACAGCACATCAATGTGCTTGTTTCTGCCATGCATTATAGGGCTCTTTGCCAACTTGATGGATGAGCTATTGTCATAGAAGATGATGGAACTCTCACTACCTTCATAACCCAGCTTCACCAAATCTTGCCCAAATCTGACATATCAAACTCCCTCATCATAGAATTTTTAAACTCACACATCATAACCTTGGCATTTTTAGTATAAATTAAATCATCAACATACAAGCTAATGATTAAATGTTTACCTTGTTTGTTGATTTTGGTAAAGAGAGTCTGCTCACTATTGTCTTTCTCGAAATCTTCTCTCAGGAAATATGACTCAATCCAACTAAACCATGCTCTTGGGGCCTGTTTGAGTCCGTACAATGCTTTGTTAAGCTTGTACACTTTATGCTCCTCACTCTTTATCTCATAGCCTCTTGGCTGCTCAACATAAACATCTTCGATGAGTTCCCCGTGAAGGAAGGTTGACTTCACATCGAGTTGGAACACATTCCAACTTCTTTGTGCTGCAAGGGCTAAGATCATTCGTACTGTGTCCATGCGAGCTACTGGAGCATATACTTCTTCGTAATCAACTCCGTGTTGCTGTGCGTAGCCCTTTGCAACCAAACGGGCCTTGTACTTCTCCACCTCCCCAAGCTTATTCAATTTTGTTTTATAGACCCATTTGACTCCAATTCTTTTAGCTCCCTTTGGCAATTCAGTAAGACACCATGTCCCATTCTTCTTGATTGAATTTGTTTCTGTATCCATAGCATGCCTCCATTTTTCATATTTCATTGCTTCCTCATAACAGTCCGGATCTGAATTAGTAAATAAAGCCATGTTAACTTGCACATCTTCATCAGAAAGACCTTCACCAGAAACGTAATCTTCCATCCATGCGGGCGCCTTTTTGTTTCTAATTTCTCTTGCATTTGAAGACTCAGGAAGCAATAAATTTTCAGAATTGGGCAAAATCTCTTCACTACTTTCTCCTGTATCTTCTTCTTCAGATTCATTCATGTGATTATGAGGCTCTTCTTCATCTTCCCATTTCCAAGTCCAGCTTAATCTGTTCTTCATGGCTTTCATCCCAATTCCACTTCTTGTCCTCTTCAAAGATAACGTCTTGGCTAATCATTATTTTATTTGACACCGGATCATAAAGTCTGTACCCTTTTGATTCCTTACTCACCCCAAGTAAAACATAGCTGCGACTCTTGTCTTCAAGCTTTGTTTTTCGAGCATCAGGAACATGTGCATGTGCAATACCAAAGACCCTGAAATGTTCAACAGAAGGCTTCACCCCGCTTCTGGCATCATATCTTTGACTGACATTGTTGGACATCTGTTGAGAATATAGAATGCCCACTTTATTGCCTTAGGCCAAAAAGGTTTAGGAACTCCCTTTTCAATCAGTAAGCTTTTCACCATATTCATCATAGTTCCGTTCTTCCTTTTCGCTACGCCGTTGAACTGTGTTATGTAGGGAGTGGTCAATTGCCTCTTTATTCCATTCTGTCTATAGAAAATATTGAACTCACTTGACGTGAACTCCCCTCCACGGTCTGTTTTTAAGTATTTAATGGGCAAACCTGTCTCTTTTTCTACACAGCTCTTAAAAATTTTAAATGAAATAAAAGCATCTGCCTTATTAACAAGAAAATGAACCCTATTGAAATCATTAATGAAACAAATGAGATACCTCTTATGGCTGTTGGAGGTGGGAGAAATTGGTCCACAAATGTTGGCATGAATTAGTTCAATCTTCTCTGAAGCTCTCCGTGTGCTCTTCTTAGGAATGGCATCTCGATGTTGCTTCCCTTTCAGGCAATCACTACTTACAGTACTAGATTCAGAGAAACTTGGCAAACCTCTTACCATTCTTTTGTCTTGTAGAATTTTGTGACCCTTATAGCTGAGATGTCCATATCTACGGTGCCAAAGATGAGCAAGATTTTGAGTGGTTCCTTGAAGACACACTTCTTTAGCCTCCTTCTTGATTGGTTGTGTGTTTGACATCAAAACAAACATCCTATTGGCTGTCATATTTGCTTGGATAATCAAACCTTTTGAGGGATGGTAGATTTGGCACTGATTTGACTGCATTAGGATAGATAACACTTTCTCATGTAGTTGGCTAATACTAAGAAGGTGATTTCTTAACTTTGGCACATAAAACGCCTTTGTTACAAGATAGTTAACACCATTCAAAGATAACTTTACACTCCCTTTTCCAGCAACGCTCATTCGTGTATGATTGCCTAGTCGAACTGTCTGTTTGAATGCCTCATCTAACTCATGAAACAGAGATGGATCACCACACATATAGTTACTACAACCTGAGTCGAGAAACCACACATCATCTCGACACACTCCATGTGACTCAACATAGGCCATGAGAAGCATCTCCTTTGACTCATCTAGCTCTGCATAATTAGTCTGTTTACCTGAAGTTGGACACTCGTACTGATAATGTCCAAGTTGATGGCATCAGTAGCATTCAATTATTGCCTAGTTGTAAGATTGGCATCCCCTACCTCTGCCCCTTCCTCTAAGTGCAGCCCTGCCACGTCCTCTTTCACTGTAACTATCATCATGCGTTATTTTAAGTGCTTGCTCTTCACCACTACTCCTATTGAATTTTTGTTCATGGACAATGAGGGAACTCTGCAACTCATCAATCGATAGATTTTCAGTATCCTTAGATTCTTTGATTCAGACAACAACATATTTAAACTTCTTGGTCAAAGTTCTAAGAATTTTCTACACTATTGTCACATCCTTCTCGGTCAAAGTTCTAAGAATTTGCTCACCATTGCTTCTCATCTTGTTGGCATCTGTCATAACCCGAGCAAAGTAATCGGTGATGGTCTCCCCTGATCTCATTTCCAGAACTTCAAAATCTCTCTTCAATCCTTGAAGAATAGCCCGCTTAACTCTAGCATTGCCCTCAAACTTCTTTTCATGGAATCCCATATCTGTTTCGAGGTGCCCTTCTCCAATATCTATTCAAGAATTTCTCGATCAATAGCATGAAACAAATAGTTCTTTACCTTGAGATCACTTATCCTAGCATTAGCCAATTGCTTCTGTTGCGCGTCTGTAAACATAGTTTTTGCTCTTGGTTCTCAAAACCAATCTCAATGAGGCTCCACAGGCCCTTTAATCGCAAAAGGTTGTCCATCAACGTATTCTAGTGATTATAGCGACCCGTGAAGCGTGAGATGGTAGGTTGCAAGAACTCTTTCTCTTCACTCTTTTTTTCTTGGGCACTTTGGGCCCCCCAACCAAGTTCTGATAGCAAATTGTTAGATAAATTGAAACAAGAATACAAAATAATCTAGGAATTACTTACTTATTAAATGAGTAATAGCAGCTAAAAATAGCTTTACAAAGCTAAAACAAACTACAACCCACATAACAACTAGAAACATGGTAACAGACTTGACCAAAAACAAAATGGCAACGACTCCTAAAGACTAGGACATTTATTCTAACAGAATAACAAACCAAATTGTATCAGACACGTACGCATTGGCATTGATGAAAGCTGGCGAGTTGCGCATCGGGGAGAATCGGAGGGAGAGCTTGTCGCCGGTGGCATTGACGAGGTACTCTCGGAAGACGGGGGCGGCCGAGTCTGAGGTGGTGAAGCTATGGTGAAGGACGACATCATCGGTGTAGGCGGAGAAGACGGCGGCGGAGAGGTCGTACCAGGAGGCGTTGATGGGGAGGAAGTGGAGGCGGAGACAATGCCATATGGGCTTGGTGACTGGGAAGGTGTAGACTGCCTCATGGAGGAAGACGCGTGTGGTGTGGTAGAGCGGGGAGACGGGGCCGGCGCCAACGTTGGCGGTAGAGAGGGTGGAGGATGTGAGGGAGACGGAGAGGTCGTCCTTGGAGGAGAGGAGGGAGGCAGACTATGGGTCAGTGCGGTGGTGGCGCCGCAGTCAGTCGATGAGGTAGTTGTCGGTGGGGGATAAGGCAGCGGGGCTGGCTACGTCAAGGGGGAGGGGGCAGTGGCGTAGGAGGAGAGGAGGAGAAAGAGGAGGGGAAGGGATCCCATCTCCTACTCTCTATGCCTCTCCTTTGTTGTTGTTGGCGTAAGAGTGTTTGATGTTTGTTTTTACTTGCGTGCATGGAAGGGGAGACACGGAAGGTGGGAACCGAAACCTGTTAAACACTGCCTGCTTTAAACTCGGTACTTTTGTGGACCTCATCTTTTTCTCTTCCACCGAGTTGATATAACCTTAGGTATATAGACTAAACCCGCTCGCAATCATTTTAAGATTGGCTTGATTTGGCTAAGACTCGGTGCTCGTTAATTTTATGTTCGAAAAAATACTCAGCTCAAAATGAATAACTCATTGAATAATAAACAGAGTTTGAATTAAAAAGTGTTCGGTTTAACTTGGCTTGAAATTCGATCTCGATGTATTCAAACTTAAAAAATATTCGGCTTGTCAATATTGTTGAAGTTACATTTAACTTATATCATGTTGGAAAGAAAAATTTAATTTTATATGAGTTAAGCACGAACCAAGCACAAATATTCCTTTAGCTCAAAAATATAGTGAGCTAAACACGAACCAAGCCTAAACACCATGAATTTTGGACGAGCCACTCGACCCATAATAAATCAAAGGCTCATCGACGCTCAAACATGCTTGTCAAAAATTATGTCGAATTTAAAACCATCCCTGTTCGGCTCAGCTCACGCCTAACTTGACAATTAATTGTTTCCGTTTTGACGAACATTGATGCAAACTCTTTTTAAGAGTTATGTCGTCACAAACACAATTTTGAGATGCTTAGAAACATTTTGTTTGCTGCATTTATGGCTGCCTCTCAATCCATTGAGCAATTTGTGCCATTGATCGGTTGCGGGCACGGCATTGTTGATTATGAACCTCCATCACTGGATTCTTGTAGTTTCCATTCCTTTATTTGAGAGTCTTATTTACTTGATTACTATGATGACTTTCGAATTTGATTTTCCAGCCCGGTTACCATCCCAACATATATTTCTCCATTCTAACAGATATATTTTACCTTTCTTGGGTCGCTCACTTCACACCAAATGTGGAATTACTGGACTTCATATCCAATCTTCACAAGCTCTTCTTCCTTTCTTCAAAGCTCAAACCACCCAATCACCACTGTTTCTCTCCTATATAAACCTTCTTCCCCTTCCACACCTTTCAACATTGTACAACAACTTTAACGGTACAAGAGATTAAGGAGCTGCCTATAGCCATGACACAAACTGCACGTATCGCCTCTATGTAATCATATCATGTTTTTCTAGTATGGAGTGCTGGTGCATATCAGTTCATGTATTTCATATTTGCAGTCAGGCGTTGACGTCCCATTTGCATGTTGTGCTGCAATCAAGGCCGTCAAGAGTGCAGCTAATACTACTTTTGATCGGCAATCTGTGTGCAAATGCCTCACCACTGCTCCTTCCAAGGCTTCTAACATCTCCATGAGTCGCATCTGTAGGCTGCCTGATAAATGTGGTGTCTTCCTTCCTTACAAGATTAGCCCCCAAACGGATTGCTCTAAGTAAGATGAATATATATTTATATACGTTGGCCGAACTAATATCTAATAACATGCATGCTAACTATGTTATGCGGTTTTGATGGTTTTGCAGGGTTCCATAATCTGCCCATGATCGCCGTGTTTGAAGAGCTCTGGAAGATATAAACTAGAGCGCAAATACTGTGTACCCATTGGTCGAAATAAGCATATAACATTGTCATGATCAATATATGAATAAATTTCAACTTGTTCTGTTTCATTATACTCTGATCATAATAGAACTGATTTCTATATAGTGGTGCGTTGACTACGCAGAACGTACTTAATTTGTCATAACACAATAGATTACAAACAAAATTTAGCTAATACCCTGAAAGCGCTAGATATATCATTTATCATGATTTTAGATCAGCGTTCCCTTCCATACCCGTGAATTTTGCAAGCATTGGCTAGCAGCCCAGCTTGATTCAACATGCAATGCATTTTTCAGGCCACTTTCATTCAAGTAATATAGCTTTGGGTTTCAACATTATTAAGCGTAATATTATAAATCTAATCTACATTGTTCAAATAGATTGATAACACAAATAGAACTGATTTCTATATAGTGGTGCGTTGACTGCACTGAACGTACTTACTTTGTCATAACACAATTGATTACAAACAAAATTTAGCTAATATCATGAAAGGACTAGATATATCATTTATCATGATTTTACCCGTGAAAAAGATCAGCGTTCCCTTCCATACCCGTGAATTTTCCCAGCTTTTGCTAGCAGCCCAGCTTGATTCAACGTGTGCAATGCATTTTTTAGGCCACTTTCTTTCCAAGTAATATAGCTTTGGGTTTCAATGCTATTAAGCATGAAACTGTGAATTTAGTTTATGTTGTTAAAGTAGATTGACAACATGAATAATATTTTATTGTTAATCTAATATAAATAAGATTATACTTTTAATAAATTTAAGTTATAAATCTAGTATGAATCTTATCTATCTTTCATATCAGATTTATATTAATGAAAAGTGTATAATATAATTAACGAGTTTTTAATATTTTTTGGGTTATACGGTAAATTATATAAAAATGGTGTGAACACGATTCACGCGCATATAACTCTTCTCACTATCCCGTTAATAGTAGATATACAGTCGACGTTTACAAGTACAGTTGAGATTCTCAGTATCATGAACGGGGACTGAAATTTGGATAAGATCAGTAGTTCATAGATCACGCGCACAAAGTGGATTATCACACATGACAGCCCCAGAAGAAGCATTCTTTTATTATACACAAGTATGGAAGACTCGCAACAATATTCATGGCAGTGTTTCATCTATCTTATTATTAGAGCAGGCACAAGTATGCATAATAAACTAGTAAACACAGCAGCTCCTTCTCTTATTGTCTGACCCTGCATTATAATCCACACCGAAAGATCAAAAGGCAAGTCAATTGTTAGTATATAAATTAAAAAATCAGTACGCTACTATTATTATAGAAAAGCTTTCGGAACATTATACATCATGGAAACAAGAAGAAGACAAATAAGAATATTTGCAATTTATCCCTAGTAAAGAAATGCATCGGATCAATCAGTAAAAGATCAGATAGATTATTTGTTCGTGTGATCAAATACACTTTTTAGATTTTTCAAAAAATATTATTCATTCATCGCATTAATCAGAGAATGATGTTGGCCCGCAATGGGTAGATATCCAATCTACATGAAAACTTGGATGTATAGATGATCAGAGAGGTATCTATTACGAATTGTTAATTGATGATCACATAAAATCATGGGTGATAGATCAGAAAATTTTTAACCAAAATAATGGAAAGTAACAATGATATTTATTCAACAAAATGCTAACAACATCTAGTAATCTCAAAGAGTTACCAAACCTGGGCATGGAAGATCAAGAGGTGAAAATTAGTCCTTATCGCTGTCGCTGCTGCTGCTGCTACCACCATCATGCTCGCCATGCTTCTTCTTCTTTTCCTTCTTCTCCTTCTTCTTCTTCTCGTGGCCTTCACCATGCTCCCCACCATGGAGAGTGCCCTTCACCTTGTCCACGAACCCGCCTTCATGTTTGCTGTGCTCCCCCTCCCCATGCTTCTTGTGCTCCCCTTCCTCGTGCTTCTTGTGCTCTTCCTTCTTGTCGTCTCCCCCTCCCATGTGGAGAGTCTCCTGAATCTTGTGGATGATTCCGGCCATATTAATTCTTCCTTTTCTCCTCTCAACCCAACTTCCGAATGATCTTCAAAGGCTTCAACAAACTCTATATATATATAGGCAAACGGGTATTGAATCTATTGCTCATGGATGAGATAACTACAAAACGGGGACCAGGTCACGAGAGAAGAATAAGGATGGGCCATGGATGGGAGAGATGGCTCATGGAGAATCGGTCCAACCATGCACGGGTAACCCAGGAGGACAAGGACCATGCCATAAATAATCTTGGTGAAGGATGGGCATTGGACTCATCACCATACATTTTGCACCTTCACGAATGATTCATCTGTCTCATCTTGCACCTTGGAATACAATTCTTAGCATGATAAGATAACAATGTGTGCGGGTTCGAACGATTCGATTCGAGCCATTTGGAATATTTTTCTGATGTACCAGCCAACGTTTACCAGAATACATATGTTATGCCTCTCCAAAAACACAAAGTCAGTCGTATCTCGAACAGAGCTCCGTAAGAGATAGCAATACTTGAAGTGATCGGTGTGAGAAATAGCTTTGGAACAAAAAAAAGACCGGTGTGAAATATAGCAGACATATTATAAAATTGTCAAAAAGAATCCCCGGGATTAAATGCTTACCCAACATCTCACATATTATAAAATTGTCGAAAAGATTCTGAGCATTTCCGGGATTAAACACTTGCTCAACATCTCACTTATCCAATTTCTTTGTGAAAGAATTGCCCACAAATTTCCCCGCCCGTAAAAACTGAAATGGACGATAAAAAATTGGAAAGCAATGAGAACAAGTCTGCCATGCCCGGGATTGTGACCAACTTGAATCAAACAGAATAAATATAAAAGGGAGAAAAGGATGCCTCAAATTTTAACTAAAACCTTCCAGAAGGAAAAATAAAAATACCATGTGATCGATAATCTATCAGATGATAAAAGAAGAACGCTAAATGCTGAAGCTGATTTCACGTAAATTCTCAACTAGCATAATTCAACTGCATCATGATTTATTTCCTTTTGCAATTCGCAATGCTTCCATGCAACGTACATTTACGAAAAATGCTATGCGAAATGGAAACACTATGGCAAAGATCAATTCTTGGCCATTTTTGACATGATAACTATCCATCTTAGGAATTCCGCACATCATCACCTGAGATGAAGCAACGGTGCCAATGATAAGCAGTGATCAATAGAAAGAAAAGCATGATCAGGGAGCTTTTGGATGCATTATAGTGCGAGATGAGAAGACGGAGACCACAAGATGCACTATATATCTTTGTACCGCTCTTCTGTCTCTTCTTTAGGTGGTGCCCAGTGCTTATTTAGGCGGGACCTTGTCCAAGGATCCAGTGCTGGACGAGGTGGTGGCTGAGGAGTTGGAGGCTTTGATTCTCTAAGTTCATTTTCTCTGTCGATAAACCTGAAAACAGCCAAATCACAATAAGAATAATTACTGAAAAATCAGATGGAAGTTTGGCTAAAAACAAAACATCCATCAACCATAATTAGCAATTAATCAGACTTTAGCCAACAAATATAGGGCTTCCACTGCAGGCATTTAACAAGTTCATAAACAAACTCACTACAAATTTAAAAGCAGAAGTAAATTTCCATAAATTCAGAAGTATATAAGAATACTTGTGGAAAAAGTAAAGGAAAGGACAGAATAGAATCTAACACCCTGACCCCCTTTCTTGGATTTGCTGGTGAAAAGGGCAAAGATGAAATTGAAGGGGAAGACAAAAGATGTGTTGCACGAAAGGCACCCTTAGGGATCTTCTATTTGTGAGCTTCAACAATTAAGATGAATCATCCAAATATGTGGAGGAAAGTCCTCTGCAGTATTCCTCAGCCGGCACATGGTCTTTCCAAAGATTGATATAAAATTTAAAAGCGACCATAAACAAGAATCTACCGCCAAAAGAAGAACTAACACCTAAAAAGCTAAATATCTATAAAGAAAATTTTAATATAACATCCTCACCACAGCAAATCCTGGAAACCAACTAATGATAAAAATGGTTTAAATCAAAAAACAGAAACAGATACTTCAATAAGTCCATACTTGGATACTGGTACAATTTGTTATTGTAAAAAGGCGGAAGTATTAATACATAGGCCAAGGGAAAACAAAGATATTTACTCCAACAATCTATTGATCACATTATTACTAGAATTAGTGTATTTCTAACAAAATTAATCATGGAATTTTATCTAACATGGTTCACAATCGAGAGAAACAATAAAATAGGATCCACGTTTGCACCAATTTGAGATAAGGTGGAAGAAAAACATTATTATGGATATCAATGCACACTAAATGTGTTTTGAGCAATTAACAAATCCATGCATGGCCATTTTCATTCGTAAAAGGTTTCTTTAACATTAGAAAAGTCTATTTCTTAAATCCATCATTGTGGTAGTTTATTTCAATACAAAAAAATACACTAATGTTGGCCTTGGGCAAGCCACAAGCCAGACCTTGAACCAAGTCCAGGTACTGGACCTTGATGATTTGTTTTTCCAAGTTTGGCAACTTTCTTCAAATGGAGATAAAAACAAAGCATTTACAGACACCACAGAAAAGGGCAACTTACTCGATGTATGCCATTGGTGCAGCATCCCCCACTCGTATACGAGTTCGAAGTACTCTGGTGTATCCACCTTCACGATCTCTTTATTGAACAAATAAATAAACAAATAAACAATGGGGCAGCTCATCATTGACATGAAGCACCAAAGCAGATGACAAAACGGGAATTCAACTTACTTGTAACGATATGCTAATTCAGTAAACAACTTATGGAGAACATCATCTCCTCGAACAAAAGCCGCAGCATTCCTAGCAGCAGACAGTGTTCCCTGGAACACCAAATTCAGAACTGCTTGTTAACACAAATGACAAGAAGCACGACAAGCTCAAAAGAATGCCAGCTATCCCATTCCATGTCACACATCATACAGCCCGAGACCATGATCTGAAGCAAATGCATGATAAGCATACAAATGCTAATACATACAAAAGAAGGAATTCACCCATATATTAAAGTACCCGCTTTCCAAGCTGCACCATGTTATCTGCTAATCGACGAACTTCTTTAGCCTAGTACAAGTGAAATAATCAGACTATACTCAATTCAAAATTTTAAATTAAAAAAAACCAAAAAAAACTTCAATCGATACTCTATGAATTATAAACAGCTATAGAACAAACGATTTTTTTTTAAAAAAGCTAATGACGAAAAAAATGGAACCTTGGCCACAGTGGTCTCAATGCGCTCATGCTTGACTAGCTGCGAAACCATCGTCCTGCACACCCAAACATTCAATCAATAAAAAAACGTGTAGCAACAAAGGGCTGGCCGTCAAAAGAGGAGGGACCTAAGCATGGACATCCGGTGGGCGGCGTGGCGCCCGAGCTTCCGGAACTTGGTCATGAGGTTGGTGAAAGGAAGGGGCACCCGGAGATGAGGTTGGTTTTCTGCTTCTACTGCCGCCGCCTTCGCCGCCTTCGCCGCCGGCGGTGTGCTGCTCGCCGGAGAGTGATGGTGGGAGAAGAGTTGATTAGGGTTACTTGACCATCGAAGTGGGAAAGACCGTTTTCCTTATATGGTTTGGTCGGGTATTGCTGTTCGCTTAACTTGTGAAACAAACAACGACCATTTACGGCTTTGAAAACAAATGACCAGTATTTTATTTTACGAAATACTTAATTTTTTACCGTATTTTTATTTATTTATTTATTTATTTACACCGACTACACATTAATAAACTTTAATTTACTCCTTTTTCAGGATGCATCAACCGATTGTAAGAAAAGTCAGGAAAATAAATAAAGCTAATTAAAGTCAGGAAAAGTCAGGATGCTAGAAATAATACGAAAGAATTATAATTATACCTTAAATAGTTGTTGGTGCAGGTATTTATCACGCATCTAAACATAATCCTCCGATCTCCCGTATTTAAAACACCGTGAAGCTACTAAATAGAATTTCAGGGGAGCACTAAAAACGGTCGGACACCGTTGACTTGCGTGGCGTCGCTGCGCGTGAGGGCGAGGCCACCGAGTGTGTGGCCCCACCCACCTCCTTAAACAACGATCTGCAGCCAAATACAGTGTTCCCGAAAGAAATGCGTATAATCAAAGTCAAGTCTTATCGTCACAAGCAGCACTTCTGGAGCCCTCCTCGACTCCCCCATCCCCATTACCTACCCCCTCCGCCCCACCACCACTCCCACCTATACTATTCGCCTTGTTGTCGTCGTCGTTCTTGTTGTCGATTAACCGATTTGGATCGCCGGTCTTGCGGCTGCTGCCACTGTTTTGTCCAAGTGTTTGTGTTTGTGGGATCGAATAGGTCAGTTCGAACTCCGCGAGAAAAGTTGCGATCTCGCATCGTCTCTCTGTTTGTCGCCTTGCATGCGCCGGGCATGTGGGTGCGAACTGATATGTTTGGAAATTGTGCATATCTCGACGGGGAGGACTTGTGTATTGTATGATCTTGTTTGTGGCGACTTTTTGGGGAGCTCGATTTGATGCTTTTCTGTTTGCTTGTTTCTTGCTTCGTGATGCAGAGATTCCGGAGTAGTGCTTTTTTTTTTGGAAGCGGGGGTGGGTTGAGTGATGACGTCGATGGCGACGGCTTGTATGAACGCGTCGTGCGGGGCGACGACGGCGGTGACTGCGGAGTGGAAGAAGGGTTGGCGGCTGCGTTCCGGTGGATTCGCTAGTCTCTGCGATAAGTGCGGGTGAGAGGCTGGCTTTTTTTATGTTCTATTTATCTATTCAGTTTTTCTTTTTGCAAGATCTGCGATTGCTATTTTGTGCTTTGCATATAGATATTGTCAAAATGCATGTTGGGGTTTATATCATAACATCGAGCTGTTTGAGACCTATTTGTATGGATGAGATATATGGTGGGGTTGGCCCTCAATTGTAGCTGACCGTAACGTTTGGATTTTGCTATTTACGACATCAATCAATACGTGCCCTTTATCGGTATATTTGATTCCATGCGGTTTAGGTTTGTTGGAATTATTGGCGTCGTTATCCTCTGGCCTATTTTGCTACCGACTAGTGTATGAACCAAAAAATAAAATGAATTAATGATGGGGTCGACTAACGTGAATGCGGGATACTTACCTTTCTGAAAGTTACTAATCATTCTGAAATAGAGATCGGAGGCTCATTTTCTCACAAGGCCCACTCATGGCTGCTTGCCCCGTGTGTGCTACGTTTGTAAAACCCATGGGAGGCAAGGTAACATACGGCCACCTTTGTAAAAGCATCATTAAACGTGGAATTCTAGTTGGTCTGCTTCGGTTAATGCGATTGCTCGAAACGGGCATGAATGAGTGGCATTGAATTTTTCTTCTCCCACTTTATCTTAAAAAGGGCTTGGGGACGTGATCGTTATCTATGGTGCATGTGATTACATGAGGTAAAGTTTTGGCGGTAGGATTACCTTTGCTTCTTGACACCAATCCTCCTCCTTTATTAGTGAATGCATATGCATTGGCAGAGTTGATTAGTGACCAAACATGAACACAGTAATTTTGTCGTGGAAATGATAGTCTGAAGGTCATGCTGTAGTTGATACTCTTGTTGAATGGATTGCAGATCTGCATTTGAGCAACTGAATTTCTGTGAGACATATCACAATAACGAATCCGGATGGAGAGACTGTAGTTCTTGTGGCAAAGTAAGCTATCGGCTGTTTATGTTTTTCTATTACAAAAGTTGGCCCTTGTATATCCTGTTATAACCAATTTGTTAAATTGGTTTTGATAAGCATTGACAATGGGTAAGTAACTGACCATTTATTTATTTATTTTGTAAAATATAATGGCAGCGTCTGCACTGCGGTTGTGTTGCTTCAAAGCCTTTGTATGGACTGCTTGACAGAGGAGGCATTGAATGTGTTGGCTGCATGAAGAAGTCAGGGCACTCTTTGGTATGCTTTACTTTGGATAGCTTAATATTTTTTGTTTAATCACTCTCAGCAATTTGTGTGACTTATTAAAACAAGTTCTTTGATTTCTTGAAAGTGAGTTTAAATACCTTGAGATGCATGTTTATAATGGGGGTTGCTTTTGTTCATAGAATCCAGGTGAAGCCTGTATTGAAGTTCCTATAGAAAGTTGCTCTAGAGTTCTTCATTCGATTCCCAAAAGTCCAATAGTTGAAAAGTTAAGTATTCCTGGCACTTTGGGAACCTTCTGTGAGGAGGAATCATCTCCTGATGTTGAAATGAAGGATAACGTAATCGAGGGAAATAATGATGTGGGCTGCATAAAGAAGGAGCAATTTATGCTTCTTAGAAAAGACCTGGGATCCAAATCATTCCCAAACATATTACAGCATTCGTTTGCCCCTACTAATGGTGTAAAGAGAGATGAGGTGAAAGAAACACACTCTATTTCTAGTTCATCCTTTACATTAGCAACTATAAATCCCAAGGTTTTGCACCCCGTGCCTGGTTTGGGATTAGATAGATTAGATGGGGACAAGTTTGTACCATCCTTTCAACAAGGGCAAAAGTCACGACATCTGTTGCCAAAACCACCCAAAGTTGGCCCCGTCATTGGCTTGGAGATTCCAAAGGATTCTGCTCCACAAATCCGTGTAGCTAGACCACCTGGTGAAGGCAGAGGGCGAAGTCAGCTGCTTCCTCGCTACTGGCCACGAATTACTGAGCAAGAGCTACAGCAAATATCTGGAGAGTATCCACATATATATTTACTATTTTTCCTTATGTAAAACGTACTTATCTGATCAACTAGAGGTCTGTTTTGTCTTGCAAATTTAGTTTGCAAGGGATATCTGTTTTCCGAAAATTTTGAGCTGTTTGGGTAGATAAACAATGCTCTCCTACTTCTTTCTCATCCTTTGATCCCATATAGACAATGTTTCAAATGAAAGTTTTTTTCAAATATGATTTTATTTCCCATTTGTCAGTATCCCAATTGATGCCTATGTCAAAGGTATCTATATGAGGCTTGGGGAGTGTCTTAACCTCTACTTTTTATTCATTTGATGTCTTTTATGCATCTTTGACTCATATTTATTCAGCTCAAATTCTACAATTGTTCCATTGTTCGAGAAGGTTCTGAGTGCTAGTGATGCTGGCCGGATTGGCAGATTGGTTCTTCCCAAAGCTTGTGCTGAAGTAAGTTGCATACTTTAAGTGCATATTTATTCTCTTCTGTTCTTGCACATTTCACCTAGACATCTTTCTTGATCTCTCTACGAAAGGTTTGCAAACTTTTGGTCTGCTGTTGAACTTCTGGTTTATATGAATGTCATGAATGCGCGTGCATTAAGATCCTAGGATAGGATTAAGGATTGGATACTAGGGCAGGTTACTTGCTTCCTGTGCTAAAAGGTGGGATATTTGCTTCCTGAGCTTGAAAATGTGCAAATAACATTGTTCTTACCGTGTCAGGTGGTTGGGAAATATCACACGAATGTATAATTTTAAATTTTCTGTTATTTCTTGCTCATATGTAAAAAACTCATTTCGTGTTTTTAAATGATGAATCAGTAGAGATTCATATAGCGCATCTTCTCCCTTAAAGTTTTGAGTGGTACACGGCCAAACATTTGGGGAAAGATATATGCCGACATGCATTAGTAATATCCATTTTATTTCTAAATTAGTGGATTAATTCATAAAATAATGTCTCACCTTTTGTTGTTTAACATGTATGTATGCGTGTGTAATAATGTCTCACCTTTTGTTGTTTAACATGAATGTACGTGTGTGGGTGCGCATGTGCATGCGCATGCGTGTGCGTGTGCGTGTGCGTGTGTGTGTGTGTGTTTGTGTATTGCATTAGAAGTTTCGTTAATTGTTTATTAACTGTTATGAAATTGTGATGCAGGCATATTTTCCTCCCATATCTCAGCCAGAAGGTCTGCCATTAAAGATCCAGGATTCAAAAGGCAAAGACTGGATGTTTCAATTTAGATTTTGGCCAAATAATAACAGTAGAATGTATGTATTAGAAGGTGTGACTCCCTGCATACAGTCTATGCAACTCCAAGCTGGTGATACGGGTAAGATTAGAGTTCAAATGCTTTTATTGACAAAATATACAGCTTCTAGAACACTTATCCTAGGCTCTGATTATATGAATGGCTTGACATACTGGGTTTACAAATCAACAGTATTTATTGATATGTGTGCGAATACTGCTTGGGCAGTCTGTATATTATCTGCATGATGGCTCCCTTTGAAGTCAAAGTCAAACCATCTTTCCAGCTTTATTGGTGGCCTGAATTTCTTCAATTTCTTTTTTCTTTACTTCTTTCTGGCAAGCCTTTGGAATGAAATATATCTTAATGCTCTGACATTTCTAGAATGTGGCATTTCTTTTTGTCGTTATTCTTTTATTCTTTTGCCTAAGTCATAATTGATTCTTGGCAAGTCAGCTCATTTGGAAGAAATAACTTGATTCCATGCCCTATCTACTTATGCTGTTAAGTTAATTAGAATTCCTCACTAAATTTTGGAGAAAAATAACGAAAGTTGTATGTTATGGATGTCGCTCAAATGATGTGCATCTTCCTTTCATGGGTAGCAAGAATTTCATTATTCCTGAATATAATTTATCATGTGGTTGATTATGATTTCTCTAGGTCCATTCATTTATAAAAGAAGTTGGGAGTAAATTAATTTGAAAGCCTTAACAGCTTAAGCTGTTTGCTCATTGTGCAATCACATGCGAGACTGGGGCAGTTTTTGCACCTGTAGGATAGCCTTGATCTAAACAATTGTGCGAGTTTTATTGCAAATAGCTTATGCTTTCAAGATAAACTGGTTTTCCTAATGAAAGAAAAAAAAGTTATATTGTGTGAGCTGATGAAGTTTTGCATGCTAACTATATTTTCACAAACTTTTTATAACAGTAACATTCAGTCGAATAGAACCTGAAGGAAAACTTGTAATGGGTTGCCGGAAAGCGTCTAATTCTTCTGCTGCACAGGTAGCTTGAATCTATGTATCTCTTGATATGAGGAAGAATACATTTGTAGCTAGGATGCATGTTCCTTATTAATAGATAAATATATGACTATTGCTATTGTGTGCTAGGATAATAGGTTTTGATGAAATTGTCTTCCTTGCATGAAATTGAACTTGTTTGATTTATTTTCTTCAGTGGTTTGTTGAGTAGATCAACTTTGTAAGATTATACAAGGTGAACACTATAAGAGATTGATAAATGAAGAAAGTAAACTGGAATTGATTGCCAAAAGACATAACAAATTTGAGATGGTGATGGTGCTATGGCCTATTATGGCTGGATAAGGAATTAGTGGAAGAAAAGAAGAAGAGATTACATATAGGCTGTTTGAGCGAGTTAAATGCCATCGTCCATTGCTGACCATACTGGCTGATACTACTAGTTTCATCAGGACCATTATATGTAGTTAGAAACAAATTAAAAGGGCCTGATGTTCACCCTGAAAATTTAACAGTTTGCATGCTAGAATTCATAATCCTTTTCCTAAGATGATTCTCAACTTAAAACTACTAAGCTTCTTCCTCAAACTTTAAAAAGATACCCCAACTGCCTATCATATTTATCTCATGGTATACATAAGACGACATTTGTTGGTTCTGGTTCCAAAGCTCGTCTTTTTGGAATTATACTCATCAAATTTAAAGTTGCAAAACAAAGGGAAAAGAGGGA
Source organism: Piper betle (assembly GCA_033002965.1). Lineage (NCBI taxonomy): Eukaryota > Viridiplantae > Streptophyta > Magnoliopsida > Piperales > Piperaceae > Piper > Piper betle. Next base: position 44,841 of record JAURVB010009108.1, read on the forward strand.
CATTAAAACTGTCGCAGAAAAAAAATAATTAAAGAACTGTCTTATAAAATTGGTGTGTAGTTGTGAGACCGATTTCTTCTTATTTGTAGTATATAATAGTAAATGACCATATTTATTTGAAACGGCCAAGCAGACTACTTTAAATCCTCAGATTGCTTCATGCTTCTTTGAGACATCGAGGGATGATTGGACTCTAAATTTCAGATCTTATAGTTGTATCATTAAGATTTTTTTGTTTTAAATATTTGAAGTTCTTGAATTACATTGATTCTGTTATGAACAGGATGCTCAAGTTCCAGTATCCTCTGTTCCCAATGGAGCCCATGCTAAAGACAACTTTTTTCTGGTGTTATTGATAACCTACCTGTAATAAGCGGTTATTCAGGTCTTCTCAAATCCCTTAAGGGAAATGCAGATCCACATTTGACAGCTTTGTCCGACCATATGATAGATGGAGATGTCAGCTGGCTTAAACCTAATAACCATATGGGTAGGCAGACTGAGGGCTTCCTTAGCCACTCTTCATCATTTCCAGAGAGGGGGAAAAGTCGTAATATCAGTTCAAAAAACAAAAGGCTGCATATTGATATGGAAGATGCACTTGAGCTGAAGCTTACTTGGGAAGAAGCTCAGGAATTACTTAGGCCTCCGCCAAGCGTCAATCCCAGTATTGTCTTAGTTGATGATCATGAATTTGAAGAATACGAGGTGATGGTGTAACCTTATTGATATATGAAGATCATGTTGGTTTTATTTTGAGTTTATTGAGAAGTTTATGTTTAAACCTGTAGGAGCCGCCAGTATTTGGGAAAAGGACTATTTTCACATTCAGACCATTTGGGTAAGAATACAAACCTGTATGCTTTATTGGGTGATATATAGATATGTATCTACTCAGAACAGCAACTGCTTCTAGTTAGCTGTCATATGTTAATGATTGCTTTTAATTCGAAGTTTTGAATAAAAAAATCTTCCTAAATCAACTGGTAAGTGAAAGTTATTCTTTTTTAAAAACCAGTGAAAAGACCTGAATGATGGAATTGGGAATGAGGGGAAGGTTTGTCCTTTACAATTTAGCATTTCTAAAATTTTTTGGAATCCTGTAGAATTTAGTTTAGGTGGTATTTCCTCAAAGCTTGTAGCTTAAGTATGCTTCTGTTCCAATCAGCATACCAAAACAGATAAACAGATAATATTGTATTTTATTTATGCAAGGCTGAACATTGTGGAAGCCTTCTTGACTTTTAGGACTGATTGTCTTTTCTGCATAAAATTACTGTAGTGTGATTAACTCAGCATAAATTGTGACTTGAAGGACCATTTAATGGGGGTTAATTAAGCACTTCAACAAGCATATATTAAGTGGTAATTGTGGGAGGCATTATTTACTTCTTGATGTAATATATTTCCTTTTCTCATTTTTTAGGACTTCAAAATTTTGAGTTCGTCATTTTTTTTCCATTTTATATTGCTTATCAAATATTTTGACTAGACTGCCCCATCACATTGATCGGCTTTTATTTTTCCTGTTAAGTAATCATGTATAACCTGATGCTAGTTACCTTATGTTGGGACAGGGGAACAAAAGGGTTTATCTATAACTGCCAATCTGTCATTGCTGTTTAGTCCGTGAGATGTGATTTTATTTTCATGAAAAAAAATTGGGGGAGGTGTTTGCTTGACAATACAGGGAATTATGGGTGTTAAATCTAGGCTTGCTAAATTTTTTGGTTCTACAGGGGACAGGATCAGTGGGCGCAGTGTGATAGCTGTTGTAAATGGCGCAGATTACCTATGGATGTTTTGTTGCAGTCTTGCTGGACATGTGCTGAAAATGTGTGGGATCTTAAAAGGTTATTTTGGTGGTTTTTGTGGTGGCTGATGGGGTTTACGTTAAGATGATGAATATGCTGTTCAAGAATACAGTGAAATTCATAATGTTTGATACTGTAAAGTTTTTCCAGGTCGTCTTGCACTGTGCCAGATGAAATAAACCCTAAAGAGCTCGCAGATTTAGTCAGAATGAACTTTGGTAAAGAGCATCTTCTATCTCAATGACATGCTGAGCAACATTTTGCTTATCCAAATGACTGAAACAATAATTTTCTGCAGAACTTAAGAAGCAGAAGGTAGTTGACCCTCCTAAAGAAATTCATATTGGAGAGCAGACAGGTCTTGATGCTCTGGCCTCTGCTGCTGTCCTCGGTGACGATGGAAACTGTAACCCTCCGTCAGCTGGGCCGACTACAAGACATCCCCGCCACCGCCCAGGTTGTATGTGCATTGTATGTATCCAGCCTCCTAGTGGGAAAGGCCCCAAACACAAACCAACATGCACATGCAATGTGTGTTTGACTGTAAAGCGCCGTTTCAAAACCCTTATGATGCGAAAGAAAAAGCGACAAATGGAGAGAGAAGCTGAAACCGCTAGTAAAAAACCTACTATATGGGATAAAGACGAGGCTGAGGTCGATAGTTCTTTTAAAAGAGAAGAATTAGAACAATCTCAATGCAACTCTTCTCTGGAGAACAAGGTAGGGATAGATCTGAATTGTCAACCTGATCGAGAAGACGAGTTGCATGAGAGGGGTAGAATGAGTATGACGAGTCTTCTTCAGGTGGCTAGCTTTCCTCTAGAAACATATTTGAAACAAACTGGATTAACAAGTTTGGCATGTGAGCAACCAGCCACCGCTGCTGCTGCCAGTTCAAGCTCCCTTGTGTTGCCACAAACCACTGTGGATAGTGAAAGCCAAGCTCCTCCGGAAGATAATAGCCTGCCTGCTGCCGCTGCTGCACGAGAAGAGGGCCTTAAAGATGGTGGAATTGAACAATCATGACAGTTTCCCTGTTGTTTAATTTGTTTTTTCTCATATCGATAGTATGCTACATCGAGTCAAATCCAGAGTGTAATTTTATGTAAAGTAAAATTTTCTCGCTTCTTCTTTGCGGTCTAATGTTAGTTTATATGTGCTACAGCTTAATGTGTACGTGAAGAGACGAAAGTTACATGATTGGAATATGGAACTTTACAGCTCACATTTGAATACAAGAATTCTTGATAGATGACAAATTTAGGTAACCTTTTATTTATTTATTTTTGGTTGGGCTTTTCTTCTTGCCATCAAGGTTATGATTCTGATTTTATTTTTATTTTTGAGGTTACTGTGGTTCGTTATCAATAGGCGCACTGCAAGTCTGCAGGAGCATCTTTGCCAAGCGAATATTACTCTTAAGAATAAATTGGAGAGTAAAATAACCTTTTGAATTCTCAACATGACTTGAAAAAAATCTTTCAACATAGTTATCCATCATAGGCTTCATTTTACGATAGTGATTCGATCGTCTGAAGTCTTTACATGTTGATTCGTCTGTTACATTAGTCTTTATAGAGGGGTTAAGAGCATTGTAAATTTAGTGGGCTTCACTACTTACTTAGAATTCATATAAATAAATATAAAATAAATAATCAGACTATTGTATATTTTCAATTACCATTGTTTATAATTCATATAAATAAATATAAAATAAATAATCAGACTATTATATATTTTCAAATCAATATAATATTTTTGACTCTTTCGTCCTAATTATCAAAATAATTGTATATAAAACATTTTAAAATTGGTATATATATTTTTTAAATCTAAAACTTGATCATATTAATATCTAAATAAGATAAAAATTTATCAGCCTCTTGCTTATCCATTTTATTTTTCATACATAGACTTTATTATATGAGATCTATTAAAATTTGTTCAAATTAAATGTGTGATTTATATATAAACTATATTATATGAGGTATAACTCATCTTAATTTTTATATAATTTTAAAGGCTTGAGTTAGACATTAAAAAACTACCCTTTGCTTCTTATAAATACCCAAAAATTACTTAGATCATCATTTTCAGCACTAATAAACGTGATAGAAAAGATTAGTACGCAGCTAAAATCACTAGCCGTAAAAAACACAAGTGGTCCATTTATCACTTTGTTAATTAAATCGCAATTGTTGTACCTCTGAGCATAGCTTTCACCCAGTCTTGGAAATAAACACAGATATCTAATATCAATTATTTTATTAATTAAATAGGCCCATTTATCATTGACGTATGCCGTGCGCGTACTCCTTAGAGCGTTTTTCCCGCCTCTTTCATATATAAAAATCGCAATTGTTGTGCTTCTGAACATATGAAGCTCTCGTCCACTCTTGGAGATAAACAAGCTCCAAGAACCTTCGTCTTCGTTGGTCTCCCTCGGCCAAGAATCAGAGACGACCCATAGCTTGTGAGCATTATCCCTCCCCATTTCTCCTTTCGTAGTTGGTAGTATAATTCTATTCTTGTATAATATTTTATGTCTTGATTTTTGTTATTGGTTGATTTGTTATATGGCATGCATGAACATGTTAGTATAATCGATGGTGATCGAATTTCATGCACCACTTCGGAGATTATAAAGATTTATGGTTTAGAGTCTTGCGGTTGTCATTTTATCACACAAAGACGGCTCTGTTGTTAATGGGAAACTACGTACGTTACATCGCCATGGTTGCCTTCCTGGAATGGTGAAAGTAGAGCACTAGGAGTTTTTCCATGCATTCATCGAACGTGATGATCTTTCTAACTTGAACTGTTTGTTATTGCTCTTGGTTGATATCCCCCTCTCGGAGCGGAAATGAAAAAAATATTTCATTTTGATGAATTCAACAACAGCTTTCGGATACAAAAAGGAATAATCTACATAAAAGTGAAGAAATAAAAACTCCATCTTTTCTGTTGGAAGAGAGCAGTATGTTTTAGAAATAAAAGCTTCTAAAAATAGATCTGTTTAAAGAAATCTTATGTTGATATTTTTTGTTGAAAACAGAGTAGAGGAAAACAGAGTCTCGTACATCTTTCATTCTTGAATATCGGAGACGGTATGATCTATACATAATCTCTTCAATTATCAGTACTTAGTAATTTCTTTCTGATGTTCTTCGGAACTGTATAGTTTATTTTTTGTTTGTTCTTCTTGGGATTCCTACCTGTTGGCAATCTGTTTTTCACGTTGCTTTCTCGCCTATTTATCTAACTGTTGTATTTAATTAGATACTTGGTAGGTATATAAATTAATTAAGAACAGTTTGATTGATCTTCTTGTCAAATCACGACGTTTGAATCTGGAATGTAGATCCCATCAAATAACAAATGATGTTTTAATCAAGGATGTCATTGCTCATTTCATATCTACATAAAGAACAGTTTTTTTAATTTTTTCAGCAGCTTAGTTTTTTTGTATGTTACATCTCCGGTTTGTTTTGATCTTCCTTATGTTGGTTTTTGGATTCTTTTTGTAATCGAGTACAATTTTGGGGGTGGGGGGGCGGATTTGTGGTTAAATGCAGCTTTTTGTGTATCAAAACGTGCATGTACAGCGGGAATTGAGAATTTCTTGCTATATATACATGTATTAGTGCACAGACCTTGCGACTTTATCGAACTGTTGTATTTAAGTAGCTTCTTGGAACAGTTTGATTATCTTCTTGTCAAATCATGATGTTTGAGCCATGGATATTGTCATAACTGTATTGTTTGTCATATTACTACATTAAGAGCATGCAGCTCTTTAGTTTTCTCAGATTTTTTAGTGTTTATCTCCTACATCTTCGGCTTGTTTTGATCTTCCTTGTGTTGGCTTTGAGATACTTCTTTTCTGTGCAAAAATGCGGCTTTTCATGTGATTTTGTTGTGTTGGGAAAATTGCATGATTTCTTGCCATATGCATGCATACTATATCGCAGATCCTGAATGAATCTTTCATGCAGATCCTTTGAATCTCAAATAGTGCAACTTTTTTTTTCCTGCATTTTGTATTTAACGTGGGGGATGATAAATCAGACATGAATCGGAAGCGACCTGCTACAGACCCTCGACCTTCAACGTCTTCAAGGGGCCAAACAGGACCAGTGATCAATGATTCTGATGAGCATCCCAGAGATGCCGACGTCCCACCATCTATTGATCGTGGCCATCGACCACGTCCGGTTATTAGGCCGGCGTCTCGGTTTCCTCCAGGGTTTGGTGGCCCTCTACGACCGGAAAATTGGCAGGTGGCTCCATGGCCAGGCATTCAAGCTGGGGTTCCTCCAAGGCCCGGCATTCAAGCTGGTGTGTCTCCAAGGCCTGGCTCTCTACCACCTGGGCCGGCACCAAAACGTCCAGGAGAGGCAAGACCACAGATTGAACCATTAAACCCGGCAACGGATGCTCCTTGCACTTTTTGGAGTCGAAGTGCACGGGATCAGATACGTCCGGTTATTAGGCCGGCGCCTCGGTTTCCTCCAGGGTTTGGTGGCCCTCTACGTCCGGAAATAGGCATTCAAGTTGGGGTTCCTCCAAGGCCCGGCATTCAATCTGGTGTGTCTCCAAGGCCTGGTTCTCTACCACCTGGGCCGGCACCAGAACGTCCAGGAGAGGCAAGTCCAGAGATTGAACGATTATACCCGGCAACGGGTGCTCCTTGCACTTTTTGGAGTGCAAGTGCAAGGGATCAGATACGTCCTTGGCGTATAACATTACCTGTCCCTCTTCTCGGACCACCAGAACCCCAGGGAGATCATGAACAAGCTGCCCATGCACCGGTCAGCGAAGAGGAAGAAGCTCTCTTGCAAGAGGGAGGACTAGTTGCAGCGGAAAGAGGCGAAGCAATCATAGCAGAATTAGGAGGAGATGATCATGATCACAATGCACTTGATGGGCACAATAATGTTGTGAACCAAGATCAGCTGGAAATTATCGAAGAAGGTGCAGCAATGGATGGTAGTACCGCACAAGTGAAAAATGACGAGACTCCTACAGTAGAAATGATAGATGATATGGATGCAATCGTTGCCTTTCAGAAAGGGCTGGATGACTTTTGGGATGCAGTCTTGCATGTTGAAGATCAAGCTGGGGACGATGGTAACGTAGAAGTTAGTAATATTGACGGTGAGGCTCATGCACAACCGGTTTTGGCACAACTGGGCGACGTCAATATTGGTGATCAAGGAGATGCTAACGTAGAATTAATGATCGAAGATGATCATCATGAGCTGCTGAGCGATAATATTGCCAATGTTGTTGTCAATAATGGTCGTGGTGGGATATTGCATGGAGCTGATCAAGGGGATCATCAAGAGGCCGGTGATGTTATTGCTGCGCATGATTACGCCGCCGTAGAAGTAGTTAAAGATGATGAGACGGTGGTGCCGCGTGAACAATCAGAGCCGGTTGGGGATCAACAGGCTGCTGGGGATGCACATGGTGGTGATGGTACTATCGCAGAACAGCCCGCGGTGAACGTCGACGACGCTGGTGCAGGTGATGGGCTCCCGATGCATAACGGCGATCAAGGGGCCGACGTCGTAGAAGTGGTCAATGAGGAGGATGATGAGTTTCCTCCGTTGGGGCAGCAACCTCGGCAGCGACCGCGGCAGCGACCTCAGCAGCGACGCCTAGGTCAAGCTGACGCCTCCCCTCCACGTCTAATCTGACCAGAGAGCCTAATGACTTAATAGGTATAATTGCTCATGAGTTCGACAAATGGAAAGAGAGAAAAATCGCAATGAGGAAAAGGCCGATTAATTAGATTAGATATACGAGGTGTTTCAAATTACTACAAAACGAAGCTACTACTACTTCATGTTGTTTGCTTGATGAATCGAATTGGGAAATATTGAAAACTGATCTGGAGCTAGCCATGGATGAAATGCTCTCATTTTGACAAGTGTCAATACATATATAGTATTCAAATCATGTTAACAGTTACTGTACTTTACCAAATATTAGATGCGGTTTTAAATTACAAACTACGAAACAATAGTACTTTTCATGTTGTTTGTAACCTGATGATTGATTGATGATCAGCTCATGTCTGAAAAACACTAGTAGCTTGAACTATTATACGTCGACGGTTCCGATTGGGAAATACTGAAAGCGGTGGAGATAGTAGATATCGAAATGCTCTCATGATTTTGGCGAGTATAGATAGATGCTTAGTTTTCGAATCATGTAACCTTTACTGTACTTTACCCAATATTAAACGTTCGTCTTACGTGCATAAATCAGGATTAATAATGTGTATAATATATTGGGCGTTTTCTTGCCTCTACTCTTCATGTATATATATTTGCACAAAGTTATTTGTTCCATAAATGAATCATTAGAAATGTGGACTTCTCTTAAAACTAGCTTATGGAAGTTTTGGCGCACTTTCACATTCTATATATACTGTTATATTCACTCCTCAATCACACTACCTAAGCATATCTCTCTTAATAGAGCATAAATTAGGGGTTTAGAGGCCGACAAAAATATTAATGATGATTATTTATTTATGAAGTGAAGTAAAACCCACAAGAAATAATTAATGTTTTAAAAAACTTATATACAATTATGCAATAATAATATATCCTTTACCGTATGTATGTCTCATATTAACGAGTAAAGAGCTTTTTTTACATAATTTTTTTATTTTCTTTGGCCCTCACGTTCATGGCCCATATTTTAGAGAGTACTTTTCCCGCCTTTTGCATATTTTATATATATGGCATTTGTTGCTATCGGGTCGAACATATGAACCTCTCCTCCAATCTTGGAGGGAAACGGCTCCAAGAACCTTCGTCTTCGTTGGTCTTCCCCGGCAAAGAATCAGAGACGACGCATAGTTTGTGAGCATTATTCCTTTCCATTTCTCCTCTCTTTAGTTGGCTGCAGCATTATTCCTACATTCTGTCTTGAAATTTTTGTTTTTCGTTGATTTGTTTATACGAGTACATGCATGAAAATATAATTAATGGTGATAGAATTTGTACTAGATTATGAATATTCATGTTTTAAAGCTTTATGGTTGCCATCTTATTACACAAAGATCACAGATCTGATTTACTATGGAAATTACATATTATCACTATGCACGCCTTCTTGAATCGATTGTGGAATCAGAATATTGGTTTTTCCATGCAAAATGAACGTGATGATCGATTTTGAACTGTGGATTATTGTTCTTGGTTAATCTCTCTCTGGAATTTAAACCTGCTCAAATGATATTATTGATAGTATTCTTGTGTTTTCATGAATTGTTTTTGGAGACGAGAAGCATATATAGTTATTATCGACATAAAAAAGAAGACAGAATGGCAGAAAAAATAGCTTAGTCTTCTCTTTCTTGAACAACAGATCAGCTAGTTAAATAGAACTTATGATGAATTTTCGTTGAAAACAGAGTTGCAGTTTTTATAAAACTGAGTCTTGTACACCTTTCTGTATTCGAACAAGTAGGTGTGATCGACAACCGTCTCTGCTAGCATTATTTAATTTCTTTTTCTTCTTTATCCGTGCCATTTTTTCTTTGTTATTTTTCTTGGGATCCATACTTGTTGATGATAATTTTACGTAGCTTACTGCGAAATTTGTTTGTTGTGCGTTTCGTAGCTTAATAGGACGTCTGGTAAACATTTTCATAGATCTTTGAAACTATGATGTTTGGATCTGTAATATATCGATGCATTCATGCAAGAGTGCAACGCCGGCCAATTGGCTACTCTGTTGCAGTTTGTTAGTTAGCTTCTTATTTGGATGGATGCCATGTTTCATAACCAGTTTTGTTGTTCTTTTGTGTGTATTCTTTCCGTAATCGAGTGGTTTTTTGGTTGCATTGCAAGCAAAATAGAGAAAAAGCGCTTTTTTTTGTGATTTTGTTGTGTGAGGGGCATTGCATGTATTGCATCAAATTGAATGAAAATGCATTTTTACTTTATGGGCTAATTTGTGCCGAAGTCATTGTTGTTGCGAATATTCAATCGGGTTTGATCTGGTTTTGCATCTTTTCCCATTATATATACCGTACTGTCATTTTTTTTCTTTTTTTACAAGTGTATGCAATATTGCTAGGGGAATATATATACATATCAGACATGGCTGGCTGTCGAGATTCAAGGGGCCGGACAAGACCACACCATATTTCTCAGGATCTTCTTTTCATCTGGTTCTTCAATCACCCAATGCAACCTTGCTTTGAAGGTCCAATTACCGCACATTTTTTGCAGGATGGTAATGTTCTTTCTGAACTGGTAATATGGTCGGTTTGGGTTCCTCAAAGGTCTGGCAATAGGCTCATGATCCCACCTGTTGCTCTTGATCTTGCTTCCATATTCGGGTTCTTCAATCGCCCAAGGCAGCCTGGGTTTTGAGGTCCAATTACCCCCCATGTTTTGCAGGTTGATAATGTTTTGTCTGAACTACTATTATGGCCGGATAGGGTTCCTCAAAGGTCGGGCTATATGCGCATGATCCCACCTGCTGCTCTTGATCTTGCTGCCATATTCGGGTTTTTCAATCGCCCAAGGCAGCCTTGGTTTGAACGTCCAGTTGTACCACATTTTTTGCAGGTTGATCATGTTCTTTCTCAACCAATATTATGATCGGATTGGGTCTGGCTATATGCGCATTATCCCACCTGCTGCTATCGGCCAAGCTTCGAGAGGACTACTGCAATTGCCGCCGCCGCCAAACTTGAACGTTCTCATGAACTCGAGACCGCCGACTGCGCCTCTATCATGCCGCCGCCTATCATTCCCGACTTGAGACCGCCTGCTGCTACTAGCCTTGATCCACCATGAAACATCCCGGGAATGGATGCTGCTTGCTCTATTTGGAGCCCAAATGCAAGGGATATCAATTTTCTTTTAAAAAATTGTATCTGTTGAATGTGTTAATTATTTGATCTTGCTGTTGGTTTAATTATAACGAAAGTAATTTCTATAGTTGATGCAACTGTGAATTTTATATTTTATACTTTCTAATTGTTTGACGCTAGGGTTGATTTGTTTATAAAATTGTAGATAGTTTTTTTTGTGAAATTGGTGTTGAATTGTATGTGAAATTTGATGTTGCCCTTTCTTTCGATTGATATTAGTGTGTTTATGTAAATGCTAATTGTTTACTTTTGTTGATTTGAGGGAAGGAGTTTAAGTTTACATATATGAAAGTTGATAGTAATTTAAATGGTTTGTAATCTTCTCAGCGGGGAGGGTAATTGTTATCAAATTATTCGTTTTTAGTTTACTAATAAAAATTAATAATGCCCTAATAAGAAAACTAGTAAAATTTCCTTACACCAATTTTTTAAAGTATGACATGCCTTTTATTTAAATGTACACCCACCAATGTATGCTGTTGATATTATCAATGTCCTAATTAACTTGTGGTGTTAATGATTTTAGTGTCAAATTGATATAAAATTTATTGACATACATTAGTGTACACCATAACTATGAATACAAATGACTGTACTTGGATAGATCAAAAGTGGTTAGGTGGAGGGATTCTTAATCTAGAATTTGAAACATGAGGTTGAGATGTTTTTTGATTTTGCGTTCTCCCATATTGAGTTTATTGGCAATGAGCACATTTCATGTCCATGCAATATTTGTGTCAATTGATTTAGTTTACGAGATTATATCAAGCAATATTTGTTTTAGAATAGATTTAGGTTTTGCTTATTATATATTAGTGACTCATAGTGAAGTTACAATATCCGAATCTAGTTATGAGTATGACTCCTCAAGTTCCTATGCAATTGAAAAAAAAATTGGGTTTTAGAAGGATGATATATGATGCTCCTTTTGAACACTTTGAGGCCCCACTTATAACACACCAAATCCGGTTCACGTTCGTGAACTGAACCGACATGTCACAGGCTCCAATTAGGTCGGCTAACCAGAACCTAACTCATGCGGATCCAATCTCGGCGTCTTAAGATGAAGATATAACTCACAATACATGGATGAATGCACAAATCCTAACATGGTACTACATGAATGACATGCAATTCAAAGTACACACCAATATAATTACGATCAAACTCAATAAAAATTATAAAATAAAACGGACAGAGTCTCCCCCAGAAGTGCAATTAGGGTCCACCCTGTCAAAATAACATATACCAATATATACGTATATAACAATAATTTCAATCACATATAATTTAATATACTGTATACTCATTATGGAACTTGGGTTTCAACCCACCTCACTTCCGCTGCGCGCTCTGATCACATTTCACTACTTGTCATCATGTCTTAGCTTTTTATCACGTCATAACATCATCTCATTGCATTTAATCATATCCTATCATGTCTTAGCATTTCACATCATTCACAATATAATAGCATCGTAAATAGAATATTAACTGCTCTATCGACTGACATGTGTGCAAGCGACAACAGTGCTCCTCTGTCCAAGCTGACTCCTCCAACTCGTGATTATTACCTACATATAGTATAAAAACACGTCAGTAACAAGTGTTACTGGTCCGAAAAATAAAATAACTATAACAAGCTGGCTATGAGAGCAAACTCTCATATGAAAAAAACATCATATACTCTACGTGAACACTCTGAAGGGCACTACTGAGGAGCCACTGGGCTGCAGACCCGGTAGCATCCCAAACTTACTGATCTGCTGCTGCTGATGCAGCTCTCGGCATTTTCTTACTTCATTTTCTGGTCTCAAATCCTAAGCCCTCTCCTTACCTCCATATTTCTCCTGGCCTTGAGCACGAAGGCCAAGTACTCTCAGGCAGTCGCCTTTAGTACCCATTGAACTACAAGTCCGGACATGCGCTGTACTAAACAGTACCCATAAACCTCCACGTTCTCCTGGTGTGAGGAACTCAAATGCGGAGTTGTCAGGATCCTTCGGGAATGGAACAGTCCGCTGGCACTAATCCAGAGCCCGCTTTGACTATCACGGCATCCGCTCATGGTACGTGCAGTCGGTTTCTCCATCTCTGAAAACGCAAAAACTACATATATATAGGGCTGGGTAGGGATTTATATAATAGGCCCAAAGGCAACTTGTGATGGATCTTGTTTTCGAAATCATCCTCGAGGGATCTCATCCTCGAAGGGTTATTAATCCGGAAATCTGTTCGGCTAGATGGCCCGAGTTAAGTGGGATTCGATAAAACACCACTTAACCCGCCCTGCAGGCATTAAATCAAACATACAATAGAAGAGAGTAAAAACAGAGTCGAGTCCTAAACGGACCTGGTAGAAGCTCCAAGCGTGTCATCGCGCCTAGGCGGCGAGCTCCTACTCCGTACCTACACATCAAAATTAAACACTAACACCTGCTAACTAAACGATGCATCAAACTCAATGAACATCACGCACAACATAATAATCATCCGTCACAATCAACAATCAATAATCATAAATATGAATAATCCTAACTCATCCTATTCATACCAATATTATTGTGTTTTTCTAAATTACGTCGTGATCCCTTATCATGCTCCGATTCGATCTACCTCAATAGATCACTTACATTCATCCATTACCAATCAAATCATGCATATCATTACTTCTTTCATGCTTGAACTTTTATCATGTCAATTAATCAATCCTATCATGTTGTGCTAACAATCATTAATTTTAAATAATCAAATCAGAGGTAATTATACCTCTTGTCTTCGACAATCGGTGATTGCTAGGGTTTCATCACGCGTTTCGAAACTCGAATTCGACGCTCATCGGCATCCGAAGCTCGATCGGGTTCGACTGGATGAGCTCCGCGAAAGATTCGGCAAATTCCAGCGAATCCGATTTTTGGCAGTTTTCCAGTAGGTTTCAATAGTTTTTCGACAGCTTCCGGTGGTTTTCCGGCAACAACCGCCGGTGGCGTCTACTGGCTGGAAAGCAATGGTATTGGGAACCATTGGAATCCGCTCGGCGAGCCCGACGTATCTATGGAGTCAACATGGTCGGCGGAGGTGGCGCCTCACCGGAAAATGGCTAAAACAGAGGGTCAGTGGTGGGTGACTAAATCCGACCGGGATAGGTGGCGATGGGTTCCGATCTGGTTAGGGAAGCTCACTAGAGGGTCGAAGGTGCCGAGACGACCACTTGATTGCGGCGGCGACGGTCGCCGGCGGCGGAATCGACGACTCTAGCGCAACGCTTGGCACGGCTATCCGGCGTCACGACGGCCAAATGATGGTCAGGACTGGTCTGGGAGGCACGACGACACCGTGGCAGGGCTAGTCGGCTACGATCGGTGACAGGCCGGCGTCGACAGTGGCGGCGACGACAAGCAGAGGGTGGCGCAGCTAGGGTTTGGACGGGGAAGAAGAAAGGAAGTGTCGGGGGGGGGGGTGGAAGCAAAATAACTGGATGGCAATATCGTAAATAATACTTGACTCGTGTCCGGCTCTAGTCAAGATTAATAACTAAGTCATATTAAATCCTAAAAAAATTGGAAAAAATCCCATAAAATCAAACAAATACCAAAACACCATAATGATATGCTCTAAAACTATCAACCCACCCAAACTGCCCGTAACACGTCCTAACGCGGAAAACAGCCTAAAACTAATTTTACGATCCACTATATATATAAAAAAACTGGCATACTCTCATACATTCTGATAACTCATTATGTTCTGTTGTGTTCATGATGTTATCATCATGTACTTGAGTATGCATAACCCGCATAGCTCATACACGCGACTGGCGTCGACTCAGTACACGTGTTCTGAATCTGACTCGACTCAAAAATAATGGTCGAACCAACCAATTCTGAATATAAAACTCTGACTTGAATCGTGGGTTTTACACCACCGCCTTCTCATATTCATGACCATGCAAATGAACAACTTAATCAGAATGTAAGAGCATTTTATGATCTATTGAGACAAGAAGATCAACAACTATATCAAAGTTATGATTTTGCGTCTTCTCTGAACATGGCGTCATGGTTAAAAATATTAAAACAAGTCACAATGTGGCTCAAACAATATTTTATGAGTTTATGTTTGTTATAAAATGTATTTTACCAAGTGAAAATAAATTACTAGTTTCTTATTATGAGTCAAAGAAAATGATGAAAATTTTGGAAATGAGAGTAAAAGAAATGCGTGTCAAAAGGAATGTATGTTGCCTTATAGAGAAACAGTACACTTACAAAAGTGTTTGCACTGCAAGACTCCAAGATATAATTTGGGAGTATAAAAAGATGGTAAAAAATGTGTTGTTGCAATATTTTTTTTATAATTCTCAGATTACAAAGATTTTTTATGTCGTGAAAAACTATCAAATATATGTTTTGGCATGGAAAAAATCTAGGGCTCGTGGGGGTAATGACTTACCCTCCACATAGTGAGGCTTGGAAACATTTTGATAGATGTCACCCCTTGTTTTCATTAAAGGCACGCAACATCTGATTGGGATTGTGCGCAAATGGGTTCATTCTATTTGGTTATTCCTCAAAGTCATTTAACCTGGCCTGTCATTCTTATGGTGTATAATTTACCTCCATGGATGTGTATGCCATACCCGTTTATGTTCTTATCTTTACTTATTCATAGAAGATATGGTCCTGGTCAAAATATTGATGTATATCTTAGGCCTCTTATAGATAACTTAATATTGTTACAAATTGATGGTGTTCAGACATGAGATGTTTCTTTCACATAAAATTTTCAAATGTGTACAATTTTGTTATGAAAAATTAATGATTTGCCAATTTATGAAATTTTGTCTCGATGGAGCGCCCATAGTAGACTTGCATACTCTCTTTGTATGGAAAACACTCAAGCTTTTTGTCTTCAATGCTCTGGCAAGCCATCGTGGCTTGATTGTTACCGATGTCACCTTCTTTTGGATGTCCTATATAGATGACAAAGACATAAATTCTTGAAAAATATGGGCTGCCATCAATATTAACATGTGAGCAAATAAAAACATGAATAGATGCCTTGCCAGAAATGAAATATGTATGAATAGTATTGGAGAGACTTCATGGTTTTGGAGATAATCATATTTAACGGTAGAGATGCATATATTTGTTGGGTATTGCTATATTGGAACTCTTTGTTAGTACGACATAATATTGATGTCATGCATGTGGAGAAAACTTGTTTGATAACATATCTTACATGTTAATAAATGTAAAAAGGAAAACAAATAAACATGATCCTAAAGGTCATAAAGACATAGCTCTTTATTGTGATTGCCTTGGATTGGAGTTGAAAGACACCGTGAACTGCTTGTTGATTTCTAAAGCCACTTACTCAATTTCTAGAGAAAATGCAGAATTAGTGTGCCGTTAGATTAAGACATTAAAATTTTCTGACGGGTATGCTTCAAACATTGCAAATTGTGTGGATTGAGATGACAATATCAGTGGATTTAATTAAAAGTCACGACTATCACGTGTTCATATAAAGGATTATATCTATTATTTTTCGTGATTTAATTCCTAACCCTCTATGAAATGTGTTAATTGAATTGTGTTATTTTTAGGGATATTACATTTACGACATTGGTTGTTGGACATTGTGAGCAGTTAGAAAGGACATTCCAATAATACTGTGCAAGTTAGAAAAAATCTTGTAACCGAGTTTTTAATTCAATGGAGCATCTACCTGTTTATTTAGCATACGCGGCTCGCGTATGTTGGTTGCCTTATTACAGATAGATGTACTCTTTTGAAAGATTTATTCAATATCTAAAGAGAAAGATATCAAACAAGGCATATCCTGAAGGATCAATATGTGAAGTTTGTATAGAAGAAATTTCCATAATTTATTCTTTCTATTTTGAGGATGACATCTCAACGCCACTTAAGCGTACACCACAAAATGAAGATGGTGATCCAAGGGATAGACATGGTTGTGTATCAATATTTACACGTCTAGGTCAACTAGGTTAGGAGACACCTCCGAAGAATGATTATCAAATGTTTGGAAGATGTAGCATTACTTATGTTCTCTTGAATTGTGTTAAGATTGACCCACATCTCGAGTATGTGCAATCAAACTTATTTTCTTTCCTATATAACATTTTTAAAAGAAAATTAATTTATTTTTTTGATTTAGATATTATAGATTATTTGATACAAATGTTAGAAAGAGACTTGACAACATATCCGATGAAGCATTATCGAAATATAGGGAACATGCTTTTAAGGATGGCTCCACGAATATGTATGTTATTTATTCAAGATATCCGATATAATATATTTAATATAGTGGTATATATATTATATAATTTTTGAAATTAGACTATTTAAAATATTATTCCTTCATATAGGTTTATATAGATCGTGATTGTCAAAGAGATTATCATATTCACACATTATCTTATGGTCCATCTCATCATGTCAGACAATTCAAAGTATATTTTGTAAATGATTATAAATTTCTAATCAATATTCATGACGACAAACAACAGACAACCTATAGTAAAGTTGTATCAAAAGTAGTGTGTGGTTTAAAGA
This sequence comes from Piper betle, assembly GCA_033002965.1. Classification (NCBI taxonomy): domain Eukaryota; kingdom Viridiplantae; phylum Streptophyta; class Magnoliopsida; order Piperales; family Piperaceae; genus Piper; species Piper betle. The sequence goes on from JAURVB010009108.1 coordinate 62,144, forward strand.
GGAATTGGATTTTTATCGGATCCTTCTCAATAAAAAGAGCCTTGTATGTATACATGTGCTGCTCCAACTCACATGGCTTATATTAGTTAATTCTATCTCTTTGTTAAGAGTCTTTTGTAAGTCAAAATAATTTCATACATAAATATAAAATCAAATAATGAAGGTACCTCTTACAAATTATCAAATCAATTTAATATTTTTATCCTTCTTATATTTTTAAAAAATAGTAGATCATAATAATAATTAATGTCCGAAGAAGATGAAAAATTAGCAAACTAGTCCTCTACTTATGCACTAATTAATTAACTTCCCATACATGCATATTATATATAATTCACCAATTTTAAATAGATCAAACCAGAGGTAAAACTCAATTAATTAGTTGTAATATGGTTGAGGTGTAATTTATTTTAATTTTTGTCTATCCCAAAGTTAAATGGACCGTAAATTCATAAAAAGAAAACTTAGCAGTAGCGCTGCTCTTACCACGGGGAATGTTTGCAGGTGCAACTCAATCCAGTTGTGGGTCGTTTTTATGGATTTCTGTACACGAAAAGTAAATAAAATTGTTAGCGTAGTAGTAGTGTAGTACAATCCAAGGTTGATAAAAACAGCTTTAAAAAAATAATAAGAAAAAATAAAAACATGAGAGCTAACCGTCTTGTAGTTGTGCTTTAATGGATTCAAAATTGCACAAGTAAACATTGTTTACATATAATATATATATATATATATATATATATATATGATTTATAATATGGGAAAATTTTATATGAGTTGTGTTTCGTACAATGAGTTACATATTTAATTTGAACTTCTTTTAGTGGATATTATAAAACAATATTTATATATATTAAAAATAAGGTGTATAAGTAGAAGGGTGATAAAAGTTTATCTTTTTTTAATATCATTATCATTTATTTTTAAAATTTTAAAACATATATAAGTTATTAGATATTTTGAAATTAATTTTTATTATAATTACTTTGATAATTAAGATGAAAGAGTTAGAAATATTATATTATATTAAAATTTTATAATTACCCTTATTATTTATTATTTTATTTATCCATGTAATTTTTATGTTGTAGGACCCAGCAAACTTATCAAAATTAACTTTGTAGCTTATATAAACTATATGGGGTGTAGCTCATACATATAAAGCTCTTTGAATACATAAATTTCTAAAAAATTACAATTTAACATCAAACTTTGTTTTGTATGTAAGTCCTCCTTGGAAGCCTTACTTTAAAAAATCCACTTTTGCACATGATAAGTTGGGGAGTTTATTTAAGTTTGTCGTGGCCTATATTACTGAGGGGAAAGTGAAGCCCACAAAATAATCGTAAAAATTGCGGGAAAATATTTCTAAGGTGTATATGTCTTACGAAAATATAATTTGTGGACTATAGTGTGGAAGATATATATGCATATTTGAGAAAATACATCAAGGCTTTTAGAATTATTTTGTGGACTTTATTATCTCCACGACCCTGTAGCTCACGCTAATCTTAAATTTGCGCCATACATGTTGTGGGCAAAAGTGATTTTATTTTTTTGTAACATTGCCAGCTTGTGTTAATTATGATAATATACATAAACATACACTTTTAATTAAAATGTTTCATTTAGTCAAGAGGTAAATGGAGAAATTTATATATATGTATATAATTAAGAAACGATACATTTAAGTTCGAAAATCCCATATGACACTCGTGCATACTACAAACCGGATTAAGCTAATAATTAGCAGCTTGAGATTCATGTTTAATCTGGTAGCAATGAAATCAATCAATCAAATCTATGACAAAGATAGTTTAATTTTTAATTATTCTTCAAAATGTGGTGGCATACGTGCATATGCTCAATTCGATGCACGCCTGATGAAGAAAATACCGAATAAACTATTAGCCATCCGTTTATGGCCATCCTCTACCTTACATGCCACAATCAGAATCTGTTAGTTGATTAGAGATATAACTTCCAATAAACTCCACACATACTTTTTTATAAGCTAGCAAAGCATGCACATGATTAAATAATCGATAATTAATGATTTTCATTATGAAGATTTGAGCTTTATTCAAATTGACTAGCTAGCCATTTCATAGCTCAACTCTTGATATTTATGAAATTCACAATTCATATTCATTTTGGACGTGGAATCATATACTCAACATTTATCATCATGTTTACCGGTTTCTAGTTAGTTTAAAGATTTATTTATTACCAACGAATTCATTGAATTGCATGCTATATAATTAGTCGTTTGTGCATGTATACATGACAGTTACACAAGCTTCTTAATTCTTAACCAACAAATTATCATAAATATGTGCACATCTATCGGATAGATCTAACCAAATCACCAATATGATTGAAAGTAGGTGGGAAATAGAAAAGAGCGAGCAAAAGAAAAGACACTTATTTGACACATATCAATCAATAACAAAAATGTATGGCTTCCCACAAATTTCACAATCACCAACCCAGCCAAGAAACAGGCACTCTGCATATATATTTAGTCTACGATGATATTAGTTGACTAATAGCAGTTAAATCTGCCGTTATTATTTTTAATCGATCGCACGGCCATGCCATATTGTTTCATTTTGAAGCTCTTGGGCCGATCAAAACAGGGATACCGTCGCTAGAAAAGTCAGCAACTCATTAAACCTATCCCACGGATTCCACGCCCAAAGCAGATACTCATCGGCCCGCCGTGAATGAAATTCCATATGTTCATGTTACGAATGTTGCGAGTCCATGCGTAGCTCCTAACACTTCCAACTTCCAAGTCCAACCTTGTTCTTACATGTTTTTATCATCAGTTTTCACGAGAAGTCCGTGTCACACTCGTATATCCCACTCCTCTATCCACATATAACCCATGCATATTCAGCCCTTCGTTCTTAGGTAGCAATAAATTAGGTTGCCTTGTAGTTGTATGCACAGACATGCAGCGCCCATGCAAGCTTCATATCTAGTTTATTAGAGGTTTATAACAGTAAGTTACTTATAGTATTCTACTTGCATGCATTGAAATGGAGAGAGTGATGGCAGCCATGAAGAACAGTAATACAACCGTCACCACCACCAGCACCGTCTTCCCCACCTCTATATTGGCCCTTACCATGGCCGGAGCGTCGACGGCGGCGATGGCGGCCAGTAACTTCACCTCTGTTCTTCTCCTCCGCCGGACGGCGTTCACCACCATTTTTTGCGTCCTGGCCTCCTTCTTCTTCTTCCTCTTGCAGCTAAGGTTTGAGACGGGGAAGAAGACTACCAAGCGCTTGCTTCCACTCCCGCCCGGCCCCTCTCCATGGCCCGTCATCGGAAACCTGCCGGAGATATTTCTCCAGCGGCCAGCTTTCCGGTGGATTCTCGGCCGCATGAAGGAAATGAAAGTGAACATCGCTTGCATTCGTTTAGGAAAAGTGCATGTGATCCCTGTAACCTGCCCGGAGATTGCAAGAGAATTCCTTAAAAAGCAGGATTCGATCTTTGCCTCCAGACCCATCACCATGGGAACCGAGTATTCAAGCCGCGGCTTCTTGTCTGTTGCGGTTGCACCGTGGGGTGATCAGTGGAAGAAGATGAGACGAATTATTGCCTCCGAGGTGATGACTCAGTCGAGGCTCAGGTGGCTTCTCGACAAGAGGACGGAGGAAGCAGATAACCTCGTTCGATTCCTCTACAACCATTGCAAAAGCTCCACTGTTGGCCAATTGGTAGATGTTAGAGTTGCAGTAAGACACTACAGTGCAAATGCTATAAAAAAGATGATGTTCAATAAGAGGTATTTTGGTGACGGAAGGGAAGATGGAGGCCCGGGGGAAGAGGAGGTGGAGCATGTAGATGCCCTTTTCACTGTTCTTTCTCTTCTCTATGCTTTTTGTGTGTCGGATTACATGCCATGCTTGAGGTGGTTGGACTTGAATGGGCATGAGAAGGTAATGAAGAAGGCGATTGGTGTAGTGAACAAGTATCATGATCCGGTGATTGAAGGAAGGATGAAAGAGTGGAGGAGCGGGATCAAAACACAGGCCGAGGATGTGTTGGACGTTTTGATATCGTTGAAGGATTTTTGTGGAAGGCCGCTGCTTACCATGGAGGAGATCAAGGCCCAGTGTGCGGTATGTTCTGCTTTAAAATTCCATGTATATACTGTGCTGAAAATATTTATCGTTGATAAAATTTAGAAAGCACCCAACTGCAATTCTAAAATGCTAATACAATGTTTCAAAGTTTAAATCTTAAGATAGTCACTTGTACTTTCCCACAGAAGTTTACAAACTAACAGTTTTCCAAGTAGCTAGGTTCGTATATTATAGAATTTAGCAGTGAAACGTTTAGCTGGTATTAGTGTACAAGGTAGGTCTTCCCTTGAGTTGCATCTAGTTTTAAAAAATAAAGGAATATAAGTATATATGTAGTAAGTAATATTAATTAATTAAGTTTTGAAAAAACATATAACTTCTATTTTAAAACTCTCAAATTCTATGATATCATTTAGATATAAACTAAACACAAGTAAGTCAGTAATAACGAATTATGAGCTAGAAACTATTAAATATAGACTGGGAAATGGCATAGATTGAAGTTTGTCGAAAATTCTATATCGACAGGGTCCTACGTAGTAAATCATTAAAGCTTTGAATGGTTTAATTCAAAAGCATATTCATACAAAGAGATGTGCGATTGTTCTAACTTACACATTACTGCTGTGCTCCCTTGTTGCTAATACGCTGCTAATTCTCAACATTCCTAACTTAAATGACAGACTAAAATGACTTGCTAATTAATAAGAAATAAAAGGCAAAGAAAACAATTTCTAGCTGAAAATAACACCAAACATTAATCATCAATATTTGTAGTACGCATCATGACTTGAAAAGTACGCCAAAAACATTGCACTCCGTTCTTACATAATATATATATTCCTTACCATAATAACTATAACTTGTTTATCTTCTCCATTAGGACTTGATCTATGCGGCAGTCGACAATCCATCAAACGCAGTAGAATGGGCGCTAGCTGAAATGCTCAACCGGCCGTTGCTGTTGCACAAGGCCGTCGCCGAACTGGACATGGTGGTGGGCAAATCCAGATTGGTGCAAGAGTCGGACATCCCCCAGCTGAACTACATCAAGGCCTGCGCAAGGGAGGCATTCCGACTCCACCCCATCGCCCCCTTCAACCTCCCCCATGTCTCCTGCCGTGACACCACCGTTGCCGGCTACTTCATCCCCAAGGGCAGCCATGTCCTGCTCAGCCGGTTGGGCCTCGGCCGCAACCCCAAGGTGTGGCCAGACCCGCTGCGATTCGAGCCCGATCGACACCTCGGCCATGGTGGGGATGTCGACCTGGCCGAGCCCGACCTCCGGTTCATCTCCTTCAGCACCGGACGGCGTGGCTGCATGGGGGCGCCGCTGGGCACAGCCATGACCACCATGTTGCTGGCAAGGTTGCTTCAATGCTTCAATTGGAGCCTGCCCGAGAATGTGCCACATATTGATCTGTCCGAGTCCGAGACCGACCTCTTCCTGGCCCAGCCCTTGCGTGCAGTGGCCACACCCCGTTTATCAGCAGATATTTACCCGCCAAATAATTAATTTGCTCAACAAGAAATTTTAAATTTTCTTGTGGAGACATTAAATTTGATATGAATTATGTATATGTGGATGACGCTGTGAATGGTGATTGTTTAAAATTATTTTGTGATTTGCTGCATTATTATGTTCTTTCCCAAGCTAATTATATATTATGTTAAAAACATTTAACTATGCCGTCTGGTGAGCCTCTCGATACATGAGGATGGATGTCAAGGAAGAATAATGCTACGTGTACTATTAAAGCTTCTTGCTTTAGGCTTACTTCTTTTATACCACTCACTTAACACAAAGGCAATCATAATTAATTGTACAGAATAAATTAAGCCTCCGAAAGTTTGATTGATTAATTGAATTAACCACGGATCATGCTCGTAAAACAATATTTTTGGACCAAAAAGATTTAAAGTGGAGGTAGGTAAAATCTTAGTGGTGTACAAAGGATTTTTTAAAAGTAAAATTAGGAATTTGTCCACCCCTAGTTAGCCTCGATCACTTGGGACAACTCCATGTATGGAGAGCATGAGGGCAAATAAAATTTCCATTATGTTAATGTTATCGCTAAGGAGGGCATGTTAAAACATAACTTAGAAAAATATTTATATATTGACGGGGTATACTGAATTATAGTCCGGTTTATTGTACCTAATTTCGGAAGTTCGCTTATTATATATGAGACTAAATAATTCAAGGTAAATAGTCAATGATAATGTTTGAGTCACTAATAATAAGAAACGTTATATAGACATTGCAAAGAGTAAGAAAACAATACTCGGAGTCAAATTGTAAAAACTGCGATCCGAATAAGGGTTTTATACTCATGAACCGATCGGTTCAACCGTCGATTCGAGTAGAGTTAGTTTCAAAATACGTGTACTGAGCCGACGCCGGTCGCGTGTATGAGCTATGAGGGTCATGTGTACCCAAGTATATGATGATAACATCATGAATACAACAAAAAGAATGAGTTATTAGAATATATGAGAGTATGCCAATTTTTTAATTTTTATATATAGTAGATAGTAAAATTAGTTTTAGGCCGTTTATCACGTCAGGACGCGTTATGGGGCAGTTTGGGTGGGTTAATAATTATAGAGCACGTCATTATGATGTTGTGGTGTGTATTATATTTTATGCGATTTCCCCCTATTTATGGATTTTTTAGGATTTATTACGAGCTAGTTATTATTGTTACTTACGCCTTCATATTTTCCATATCATCTGCTGCATGATGCTCGAGTGGCAAAAGGCACAGTTAAATTAAGTGTCACAAATTTCGAAAATGTGATGCATTACGTAATACCCTCCTACGCCACACTACCTCAAAGTTTGAAGAAGTGCTAGTGCGGTCCATATATATCTCTATACCACTCTTTTTTATTCGTGAAATTCGTAAAAATGCGTGTACTTATATAATAGGCCTAGGGAAGAGGTTTGTATCATAAATTTTTGGTGCTTCAGTTACTGTAAATCAATAAGGGATCTCATCCTTGTAGTTTGAAGAATAATGCTACGTGTACTATTAAAGCTTCTTGCTTTAGGCTTACTTCTTTATACCACTCACTTAACACAAAGGCAATCATAATTAATTGTACAGAATAAATTAAGCCTCCGAAAGTTTGATTGATTAATTGAATTAACCACGGATCATGCTCGTAAAACAATATTTTTGGACCAAAAAGATTTAAAGTGGGGGTAGGTAAAATCTTAGTGGTGTACAAAGGATTTTTTAAAAGTAAAATTAGGAATTTGTCCACCCCTAGTTAGCCTCGATCACTTGGGACAACTCCATGTATGGAGAGCATGAGGGCCAATAAAATTTCCATTATGTTAATGTTATCACTAAGGAGGGCATGTTAAAACATAACTTAGAAAAATATTTATATATTGACGGGGTATACTGAATTATAGTCCGGTTTATTGTACCTAATTTCGGAAGTTCGCTTATTATATATGAGACTAAATAATTCAAGGTAAATAGTCAATGATAATGTTTGAGTCACTAATAATAAGAAACGTTATATAGACATTGCAAAGAGTAAGAAAACAATACTCGGAGTCAAATTGTAAAAACCGCGATCCGAATAAGGGTTTTATACTCATGAACCGATCAGTTCAACCGTCGATTCGAGTAGAGTTAGTTTCAAAATACGTGTACTGAGCCGACGCCGGTCGCGTGTATGAGCTACGAGGGTCATGTGTACCCAAGTATATGATGATAACATCATGAATATAACATAAAAGAATGAGTTATTAGAATATATAAGAGTATGCCAATTTTATTTATATATATAATAGATAGTAAAATTAGTTTTAGGCCGTTTATCGCGTCAGGACGCGTTATGGGGCAGTTTGGGTGGGTTAATAATTATAGAGCACGTTATTATGATGTTGTAGTGTGTATTATATTTTATGCGATTTCCCCCTATTTATGGATTTTTTAGGATTTATTACGAGCTAGTTATTATTTTTGACTCAAGTCGGAGTAAAGTTAATACTTATTTACGATATTGTCATCGACCACCCCGACCCTTTTTCTTTTCCCCAAACCCTAGATCACCGCCACCTTCACTCCTATGTTTGCTGCTGCCGATGCCGCCCTGCCACCGATTGTCATAGCCAATCCCTGCCACAGCGTTGCCATGCCGGCCCGAGTGCCCCTGGCCGTCATCAGGCCTCCATGACGCAAGGAAGCCGCACCTTTACGCCTCGCTTTTGTCACCGATCCCGCCATTGGCGACCATCGCCGCCATGATCCAGTGGTCGCCTCGACACCTCCGACCCTCCCACAACCTTCCCGGACTGGAGCGGAGCCCATCGCCGCCCAGGCCGGTCGAGTTAGTCACCCACCACTTACCGCCTATGTTTTAGCCATTTTCCAGCGAGCAGCCGCCTCTGCCAACCACGTCGACATCGTAGATGCATTGGGCTCACCGAGCCGGTTCCAATGGTACCCAATACCCCTGCTATTCCGCCAATAGACGCCGCTGTCGGCAACAATTGCCAAAACCTGTCGGAAGTTGCCGGAAAACCACTGAAACCTGCTAGAAAACCACCAGAACCTGCCGAAAAATTGGATTCGCTGGAATTTGTTGGATCTTCTATGGAGCCTAGCAATCGAACCCGATCAAACTTCGGAAGTCGATGAGCGCCGAATTCGAGCTGCGAGACGCGCAACAAAACCTAGCCGTTGCCGATTGTCTATGATGAGAGGTATAATTACCTCCTATTTAATTATTTAAAATTGATGATTGTTAGCATAACATGCTAGGATTGATTAATTGTCATGATAAATGTCTGACTTTGAATGAAGTGATGATTGCATGATGTGGTTAATAGTGAATGAATGTTAAGTGATCTAATGAAGTAAAATAAATTTGAGCATGCTAATTGACTACGATGTAACTTAGAGAAACACAATAAAATTGATATTAATAGGATGAGTTAGAATTATTTTCACACTGATGATTGTTGATTGTGATGGATGATGACTGTGTTAGGAGTGTAATATTCATGTCGAGTTAATGCATCATTCAGTTAGCGGACATTAGCTTCTAGATTTTGTGTGTAGGTACGGAGTAGGAGCTTGCAGCCTAGGCGCGAGAACACGCTTGGAGCTTCTACTAGGTTCATTTAGGACTCGTCTCTGTTTTATACTCTATTCTATTATATATTTGTTTTATTGCTTGTAGGACGGGTTAAGTGGCGTTTTATCGGATCCCACCCAACCCGGGCCATTTAGCCGAACAGTTTTCTTGATTAATAACCCTCGAGAATGAGATCCCTTGTAACGACCCTCGTTTCGAGCTACGAGCCAAGTGTTACTATATGAAACTAAATGTTTCATAAATTAATTTTCTATTAATTTTTAAGAATTTTAATAAATCCACAATAATAAATTTAATATATAAATGCTCGAAATAATCTAAGTCCCATGAACCGAACCAAAGTCCCATTGGCATGCAAATAATCTCGAAAAGAGAATAGTCCAATAATAGAGTCTTCCAGCTGTCCCGACTCTACCCATCCTTCCATGCTCATACCTGCGGAGGCAATTATGCGTTAGTGATAAAAATATTAAGTCGTATAATTACAAAAAATAATTAATATATTCCCTACAATATCTGAATTACTTCTTTTAGTGATTATGAGCCTATGCTGAGCTCTTAATATGCTGGGAGGGTGGCCGCCCATCCAGCTACAATCCCATGTATACGCACACACGTTACGTGGCCCACAGCCTGTAGTTACCAATATTTACCATTGACCCACCCTCTCGTTATCACAAATGTATAATGAGCTTTCTTGCGCCACTGCGCCCTGTCACCCCTTTTGGCATGGGGATAGGTGTTTAATCTTTCAGAGGGTGCTGCCTATATTGGATTGAGTCAATTCATTGACCTCAGTTGCGCTCGGTGTATGGTGGTCAAATATAAACTCTCAAGTTGACCAAGACTCCCACATAGTAATTTTTTTAAGGGTGGTGCCCTGTGTCAGACTAAGCTAATTCTTTGACCCTGGTTGCGCTCGGTGCATAGTGATCGAATGTAGACTCAGGCCGACCAAGACTCCTAAATCGAAATATATAACATTTCAAGTAATTATACGGACCTAGAATTGTGATGAGGCATTTGCAACTACGACACATGATCCTAATATGAATGTAATTTCTCTAAAGTCAAATGTACTCACAAGCTATCCAGATGATGTTTCACTCAATAATAGAACTCTTCTTTATTTAGAAGAATATGTGTGGAATTCAAGAAGTCATTATATTAAATTGTATTAATATGTGTGGAATTTAAGAAGTCACTACAATAAATTTTATAGAAAAGAATATAATCACTCATAACTACATCATTTGTGTAATAATGAAAAGTCAAAAACTTACTATTAAGTGAATACGAATAGATTATTATTAATAATTTATGATATTGATTCTTAAGAATTTATTTAATTAAATATTATTTATGGTTCATTCTAAGATTTATAAAACTCTAAATAAAATAGCATAATTATTTTTTGGAGTTTTACAATCTCCCCAACTTAGGAATTTTCGTCCTCGAAAATATAATAAGGAGAAAAATTGGGGTTTTACAATCACTTCATTTTGGTAATCTTCGTCCTCAAAAATATAATAGGGTCATGAGTATTTTTTTGATTTAAGCATTGCCACTCTTATGCATAGCTAAAGTGGGGCACACTGCCCATGACACCCATTCTTTTCTGCTATATTCATAATGTTATCATCATATACTTTGGTATACATGACCCTCATTACTCATACATGCGACCGGCGTCGGCTCAATACAAGTGTTCTGAAATATACTCTATTCAAATTGACAGTTGAACCGATCGGTTCATAAGCATAAAACCCTCGCAAGTTTTACAAGTTAACCCAACTCATTCTCTAGTTAACCCAAACGGAGTTGGTTCAGTTCAACTCAGTTTCAGCCAGTTTTCGACCATTTTTTGTACTTCGAGAATTGTTACATTAATTTAGATGCATATTCACATTGTTTAGCATGTTGGATGTTATAAATATTTTATTTATTTATTTATTTATTTCTTATTATTTATATATTTGTTGACTATGATGAATGATTATGTGACTAGTTACTGTTATTGATAATGTATTTATTCATATATATTGTAAAACCCTGAAAAAACTAATTAGGTTATTTTATTTAGGGTTTTATAAATCTTAGAACAAACCATAAATAATATTTAATTAAATTAATTCTTAAGAATCAAAATCATAAATTATCAATTATAACCTTTAGAGTACTGGTACAATGGTATTTATAGATAATTTCAAATAAGTTTTATTTATTAAATTTTTTAGATTGAAAATCGTGAGTGCAATTTAACACTCATTCGCTTTAACTCAATAGTCAGTTTTTTTACTTTTCGTTATCACACAAATAGTTGGTGTTTAATATATTTATGTGTGATTATGTTCTTTTCTATAAAATTTAATTTAGTGACTTCTTGAATTCTATATTTATTCTTCTATATAAAGGAAAATTTTATTGATGTTAAATGAAACATCCTCTTGATAGTTTATGAACACATTAGGTTTACAAAGGGAAGGCTTTAGAAAAGTTTCATTCATATTAGGATCGTGTGTCGTAGGCCTCAACAAAATTCCAGGTCTGTATAATTATTTGAAATATTATATATTCTTATTTGGGAGTCTTAGTCGGCCTAAACTCACATTTGACTACCATGCGCCAAGCACAATCAAGGTTAAAGAATTGACTCAGTTCGACACGGGGTAGCACCCATCCTTAAATTATATATTCTTATTTTGGAGTCGTAGTCGGCCTGAGCCCACATTCGACCATCATGGGCCGAGCACAACCAGGGTCAAAGAATTGAATCAATTCAATACGGGGCAACACCCGTAAAATTCTTGAATGATTAAATACCTGCCCCTATGCCGAAAGGGGTGACAGGGCGCAGTGGCGCAAAATGACTTATTATGTACTTGTGATACCGATAGGGTGAGTCAATGACAAACATCGGTAACTATAGGCCGAGGGTCACATAGCATGTGTGCGCATACATGGGATTGTAGCTAGATGGGCGGCCACCCTCCTAGCATAATAAGAGCTCGACATAGGCTCACAATCACTAAAAGACTCAAATTCAGAGATTGTGGAATATGTTAACTTGTTTCTTATAATTATATGACTTAGTGTTTTTATCACTAACGCGGAATTGCCTACGTACGTGTGAGCATGGAAGGATGGACAGAGTCAGGACAGATAGAGGACTCTGCTATTAGACTATTATTTTTTCTTATATGTTGTTATACTTTTAAGTCGTTTTCACGACAGTGAGATTTCGGTTCGGTTCATGGGGCTAAGATTATTTTGAGCATTTGTTATATTAAATTTTATGTAATGAGTTTATTTTAAAATCTTGAAATTTAATAGAAAATTAATTTATGAGATACTTAGTTTCATATAGTAACATTTTGCTCATGGTTTAGAACGGACGAGTCGTTACTGATATTGTATTTTGTTTATGTTTATCTTATTTTATTCAATTAATTAATTGATTATTAATTATTTCTTACTCGTATTATTATTATGGTATCGTATATTTAATATTTATATTAATATTCTTCATGATTAATTAATATTAGTTATTTATTTATTAACTTATTTAATTAATTATTTGTTTGTTTATTAAGTACGCGCATTTTTATGGATTTCACGAATAAGAGAATGAGTGGTACAGAGATATATATGGACCACTCTAGTACTTCTTTAAACCCTGAGGTAGTGCAGTGTATGAGGATATTACGTAACACAATACATTTTTAGAATTTGTGGCACTAACTTAACTGTTCCTTTTTCCCACTTGAGCATCGTGGCGGATGATATGGAAGATGTGACGGCGTAAGCATTGTATGTATAAATATGATTATGAGCTGTACATGCAAGCCAACACTTAAGTATGTTTGCTTACCGCCTCATGTGAGGGAATCTTGAAGTTTTATAAGTTTTTGTGGGTAATGGAATACCCATTTGTCAGTTTGTATTAATTATTTTTTAGACCAGTAATATTCGTTACTGACGTTTTTCATATAATATATGTAGGTCTTGCAATTTTGAGTCAACTTTGGTGGGAAGACAACTAAATGCTACTTCTTAGTTTTATTTATGTTTGATGTGTCTTTGACGTGTATTTAACGGTGTCTTCCATTCTCATGACACCAAGAAAGTTGTTTCGATTTATTTTATCGATCGAGTCGAACCGACCGACAACTTTAAACATGACTCGACTCAATTGCAATATTTCTGATTCGGTTCTTAAGTGAACCGAAATCAGGGTATTACAAACTCTGTATAGGATACTGGGTGACTCAATAAAATATAGGTAGGTCTATGGACATGTCTCTAAGATTATCATGATTAGACTCCGCCATGGCCAGCCTATGGAACAGCCACTCAATGACGAGCCAAGAGATGGCTCCTAAGTGGCTCTAGGTCAAGTAACTAACAATAGGCATGTGTTTCTCGATATTGTACTAGTCACGCACTTCTAAACAGATGAGGTTCAAACGATGTAAAGAACCATTATCTTTCCTCGAGTCTACAGGGACTAATAATGAGGTTTGACACGTGTCTCATCCGCTCTTTAGTGGTGGTGACCTAGCGTCTCGTACCAAATTGTAGCACTACTAATCTTGACTCACATGACTACTGCCGTTTTGGTAGACTATCAAGCAAAACTATTAGTTAAGATGAGCATACATTGGTGTCCCTCCATCTGGTTTGCACGGTCTGGTCTGACTGAAGTTCTTGTTTGCGTAGCTCCAAAGCTTGGGTGAAGTTGTCTCCTCTAGACAGGTTTGTCATCAGCTACCTGGACTGTAAGTCCTAAGCAGTACCATGAAGGTAACTCTTATGCTTTGGGCAAAAGGCTCAATCATATGTCTCAAGGTAAGGACCTAATCATGCGAATGAAGCACAGGGATAACACCGTCTCCCTAATGGAACACCGTCTCCCTAATGGACCTCACTGAACCCATCATCTATGCCAAAATTCTAATACGAGTCAAACATCTCTCTCTAACTAGCCCAAACTCTAACCGAGTAAAAAATGTGCATTTGATGATTTGCTAACTATTTGATATGTGTAATCCTTGTTGTGGGTCACACGTATGTTGTCACGCTGATTGAACAATCGGACCATTGTAGTCTATCCCATCTATACATCATACTATCGTGTTCTCTAAGTCTTTCCATGCACATCCATTTGATGACTGTCACTAACGCTATCAGATGATACCTATAAGACTGTCACTTACACTATCTTGCAATACACCTCTGACCCAAGAATGTCAGGTCAAGGCGATGGAATGCAAGATGGTTGGTGAAGTCAATCATGTGCCATCACATCTAAAAAATTATAGTGCGCCCAACTTTTCTCTGCCCAGATGATGTTACCATAGCTATATCTTGCCCTCAATCTTTAACCCAACTCTCCTCTCAATGTTGTGACATGCAGTCTTTGTGTAAAGCTAAGAACATCCTTAAGTAGTTATCCTCCTGTATGATGAGGTAACTACTTGGCATTTGCTTTCACTATAACTACTCACTTGGACGGTGGCAGTACAACACAGTTGGTAGTTGGGTAACGCAGATGGCGGTAGTGTTATTCGGTCGGTGGTAGTGCATCACGGTCCATGGTTGGGCAAGTCGGATGGTGGTTGTGCATTACAGATGATGGTTGTTCTAATCGGACGACAGTTGTGCTACTCGGACGGCAGTTGTGCATTACAGACGATGGTTGTTCTAATCGGACGACGATTGTGCTACTCGGACGGCAGTTGTGCTATCAAGGTGTTGAAGCCTAATTTTGATCATGTATGTTGTGAACCCATTACTGTCTCTGGCATGTTTATCTCCATATGTCTATCTCCCCAGAGGTAACTACTATCAACTCCGCTCAGTTTATCCAATCATGTGTGTCTGACCCAGAGGGGTCTGGATCATAGTGGTGACACGTACAATGGAGATATAATGTTAAGCCCACACTGGTTTCTTGGAATCTGGAGGAACTATTTTCAAAAGCATTGTTTGGTTCTCAATAGCAATCACTAATCTACCTTTGCAGATCAAGTGAAATTCGATTAACCTTGTAAATTTGTGGTCAAATGTAATCTTCCTCATCCACTAGTCAAAGGGGGAGGTGGTGAAGTGTCCATTGGACTATAGATCCACCTTACTACCCATCCTCATCCACTGCTATCTCCTACAAGTGGTTCATCTCAAGTCATCTGTCTAAACTCTCATCTGCACTTCAAGTATTCCTGGTCACTATTTGTCTCAACTTCAGTTGAATGAATATTTGGACAGTCTAAGTAGTCCAAATCTCTCGCGTAGTAAAGGGAAGGACGAGTCTCTAAACTTATCGTGACAAGCCTGTGAGATTCATGCTGGCATCTATTGATATCATGATCTCATATCCATCTCATAATTTCTATTAATATTGAAACATGCATTGCTATGATCTGACTAAGCACAAATATGAAATATAGAGGAAATACCAAATGAAATACATGTCAGCTTGGCTAAGGACAACTCCACACACTTAGCTCAAAACAAACATCTTCCATCTCAATCGACCAAGACATGGCTTTGATACCAACTTGTAACACTCCGATTTCAGTTCACTTAAGAACCGAATCAGAAATGTTACGATCGAGTCGAGTCATGTTTAAAGTTGTCGATCGGCACGACTCGATCGATAAAATAGATCGAAACAACCTTCTTGGTGTCATGAGAATCGAAGACACCGTTAAATACACGTCAAAATACATCGAACATAAATAAAAGCAAGAAAGTAAATAACTGTGTTGAGCTCACGTGTGTGTAGCATTTATCTATCCTCACACCAAAGTTGACTCAAGATTGCAAGGCCTACATATATTATATGAAAAAAGTCAGTAATGAATGTTACTGGTCCAAAAAATAACTAATACAAACTGGCAAATGGGTATTCTATTACCCATGAAAACTTATGAAACTTCAAGATTGACTCACACTAGGCAGTAAGCAAACATACTTAAGCAAGTGCCAGCTCGCATGCACAACATATAATCATATTTATACATACAACGCTTACACCCTCATATTTTCCATATCATCCGCCACGGTGCTCAAGTAGCAAAAGGAATAGTTAAGTTAGTGCCACAAATTCTGAAAATGTATTGCGTTACGTAGTACCCTCATACACCGCACTACCTCAAGGTTTGAAGAAGTACTAGTGCGGTCCACATATATCTCCATACCACTCATTCTTTTATTCGTGAAATCCGTAAAAATGCGCGTACTTATATAATAGGCTTAGGGAAGAGGCTTGTATCATAAATTTTTGGAGCTTCAGTTCAAAAACCAACAAGGGATCTCATCCTTGTAGTTTTATTAAACATGTGTAGAAAATATGGCTAAATGGCCTGACATCGGAAGGGTTCGATAAAACACGATTAAATGCTACACACACTTAACCTTAGCGCAGCTATTTACTTTCTTACTTTTTATTTATGTTCAGTGTGTTTTGACATGCATTTAACGGTGTCTTTCATTCTCTTGACACTAAGAAGGTTGTTTTG
Source organism: Piper betle (assembly GCA_033002965.1). NCBI lineage: Eukaryota > Viridiplantae > Streptophyta > Magnoliopsida > Piperales > Piperaceae > Piper > Piper betle. The sequence continues at coordinate 78,888 of JAURVB010009108.1, forward strand.
ATCTATTTTATCGATCGAGTCGTACCAACCAATAACTTTAAATATAACTTGACTCGATCGCAACATTTTTTATTCAGTTCTTAAGTGAACCAAAATCGGGGTGTTATAAAAAATCTCCCAAATTTATAATTATTCTCATCAAAATCATAAACAATAAAATAATTCAACCCACCCATGAAAGAAAATTCTACATAATAATTTTGTATTAAAATTGTTGGAAAATAAATATCATAGAGGTTGGAATTTCCACACATGATTAAAGAAAATGATCCAAAAATAATTTGCACATGCAACTTGTTAGTCGCAAATCCAAGGTATGCCAAAACATTTTCTTTAATAGAAGATTACTACCCTCTACACTGGAGCATTCTATAGTAACTCATATCCAAGATACAATGGATTCTTCTCTTTAAAAGTACAATAACAATAAGAGTCTTCAATCTCTTGCCACACAGCATGATTAGATTCAAACTCCATTTAAAAATCAAGTTTTTCTTTTAAAAACTTAATAAAAATTCACCGGAGATAAAGGTGGGGAAGAAGGAGACTGAAAAAGCACATAGAAAACTCTCTTACTTTTTAGAAAGGAGTGTGTATAGGGGTGGGCACGGACGACCGAATGTCTATGTCTGACCGAATATGACCGACCGAATTTGACCGAATTAAAACAAACCAAACATGGACATTTTTTTGTCCGACCGAACGACCGACCGAATGTCCGATATTTTATATCAATAAAATAATGCCTTGAACATTTTTAATGCTAATATTATATTTTATAAAAATTACAAAACATAATATACAATAAACTTGTGGTTGCAAGTTACACTTTTTTTATTTTCATAAATTCAAAGACAATCTTATGTAATTGTTCTCCTAAAAACCATCACAAATTGTGGTTACAAGTTACTAACCCACTTTCTAAATCATTCATGTTCCACAATTGAAAATGAATACTCATGTAAGATAATTGCTTCGGCCAACTCTAATCTACTCCTTCTTTGATTAAATTTCCATACTTCTATTTTATTTTCTCCATTTTTTTCACTCTCATCTTGAAAATTTATTACGCAATATCACCACTTATGTTTTTTGTCCTCTTTATTTTGAAATTATAGCATTTTCCTTCAACATGCCTCAATAAATAAGTAGTTCCATAACTTCCTGCTCCCTCAAAATTTTTTTCACAGTAATGACAAATAACAAATATTCTATTCTTCTCATATTTTCTATTAAAATACGCTCATACATCGGATATTATTTTCCTCTTTTTTGATAATGAACCATCCATAAATTCTCCTTCTTTAGCAATCGATTTTTTTATCTTTTCCATCTCCACTTTGCTCCTTTACATTTAATAAAGAATTTGTATGATCCATCTCTGAAAAAAATATATTAATTTATATTTAGTACCTATTCCGTCCAAGATGCAAGCTTCCTTCGCCAAATAATTGCACAAATTTTTATAATTCAAATACTACACAATTTCATCGGTATAATTTTTTTTACATTATATCCTATTATAAATAATTATTAACCTTATAAATATTTTCAAAATATAAAATAATTAACATGGCGTTATTAAAATAATCAAGTATTAATCGTGTTGATTGAAACAGTGGTGAAAGCTTATCGGCGGCAAAGCGCGGCGGTTCGGCAGAGGCAGAGGGCGGCGGTCCGGCAGAGGCAGGCGGTGGCAAAGGCAGGGCAACGGAGGTAGGCGGCAGCGGAGTCAAGGCGGAAAGGGGAGGGCGGCGACAGGAGGTCAGGAGGAGGGCCGGCGGAGGGCGGCGGAGGGTCGGAGGAGGGCGGGGAGGGCGGTGGAGGTCGGGGGAGGGCAGCGACAGTAGGAAGGGGGAGGGGCGGTAGGAGGGCGGGGGAGGGCGGCGGAGGTCGGGGGAGGATGGCGGAGGGCAGTGACAGAAGGCCGCGAGGAGGGCGGGGGAGGGTGGGGGGAGGGCGGCGGAGGTCGGGGAGGGCGGGGAGGGAGCGGAGGGCGGGGGAGGGTGGCGACAGAGGGCCGCGGGGAGGGCGGCTGAGGTCGGGGAGGGCGGCGACAGAGGGCTGCCGGGGAGGGCGAGGGAGGCAGGCGGCGGTGGCGGCGGCAGATTATTGGTAAGTAGGGTTAGGGTTAGTAATTAGAATATAATTTCGGACCATCCACGGACGTTGTCCGGGCCCGACGGACAAGTCAGACATTAATTCGTTCGGATAAGTTTTGTCCCACAAAATTTCGGACAGACGCGGACAATAACTTGTCCGACGTCCGTCCGACCGATGCCCACCCTAAGTGTGTATAAAGAAAAAACGATGAAAAGAAGCGGTTGGACATGAATGGGTGCAACCCAACATGCACCAGCATCCGGGCACTAGCGCGGGTGCTAGCATCTTGAAAATCTTGGCACTTATAGCACCCGGGCGTTGGGTGAAAAACTAAGCTCTGCCGCTCATTTTAAAAACATCAAATCCAACATCAAACACTTTACACTAGTTTTATTGTCCATCCTAAGTGGCCATCAAACATGATTGGTTCATTAGCATTAGCAAAATTTGATCCCTTAATTATCTTAATCAATCACTTTATGAAGTATTAAACCTCATTAGGTAACTTAATTAGGGTTTAGGGTTACATGTACACGTAGTTGGAAAAGTTCAACACTTAGGTTTAATCAAATGGATTTAACTGAATGATTTTTCGGATGACCAAACGATATCTAAATGGGTTAAAATTTGAACCAATAGTCCCTGACACTCTAAGGGTTAGGTAAAATTTTCACCTAAGTGTTGTTTCATGGGCCAACATAGTAAACAACGCTCACTAAAGTTGGGCTAAGGTGTTGGAAACAATGATTCCGGACCACTCACAATGTTGGTAAGTATTGTTTAGAGGCTTGGAGACTAAAAATGGGCCTAGGTGAGTGGATGTATTTATCCAACACCTTGGGCTTGAGTCTAGTATGATTTCGGGTTCAAAATCCAAGTAGTTAGGCCTTAGTGAATTCAGAAATGAAGAGTCTTGCTTAAGTCATTTTTTGTGGACCTGTTGCGCTTTGGAAAATCATAACTTGTGATCCACATGCCAAATACTCCCAAATTTGTATGTGATGCTACTGGGATATTATCTAAGTTGTGGGAGGAATTTAATCCAATTTCATTGCCATTTGTTTAGTGTTTCCTATTTTACATCTAGAATTAGAGAACTAAGGTTTCACCCTGCATTCTTAATACTCTAAAAAACTAACTAATCTAACACCTATATGATTTTTATTTAATTCTAAAACTTGGCATTTCCATTAGACAATTAGGGAGTCATTATGTAATTTTTATAGATTTTATTAATAACTTTTAGGTAGCAAAACCATGGAGCATAATTTCAAAGCATGACACGACAGTCATGCAGCACAACAAACACACCATGATATTAGGGGTTTTGTTCATGTTCTTTAACTAGTTTAGTATTAATATTTTTCAAGATCATGCCAATACACCAATTTATCACCATGAAAAGTACTGACATCATTAGCTAATTACATCCGAGTGTAAAAATTAAGGAATCAGGCAATCAAGTCACAAAAACCATGAAAGCTGACATCTTTCACAGAGTTTGGCACCCCTACATGCATATAGACATCATAAAAGGTGACTGTAATGAACATAATAAGTGTAGATATAACTATGGTGAGTGCAACAAAGTAAGAATAATGCCAGATGGATGTCTACAACACAAGATATAATTTTTATGGCAAATTATTGCATATACATGACATCAATACACTAAATAGCCAAATGATGTGATTTTGAGTCCTATACACCGCTAACAAGCAGATCTATATAAAAAATGCTAAATAAATATAAAAAAGCACATACACAAGCATCATCACCAAAAAATCATATAGAGAGATCAAAGAAAGAATCTTTACCGTAAAAGAGACCAAGATGAGGTCTCTTAGGGCTTCCTATCTCAATACCTACGACCCAAAGTGGCTAGGCTAGGCTAAGAGGAGCTGAAATGGTTACGGAGGAAGGAGGGAAGCGAGGGAAGGCAAGGGGAGACAAAGGCAAAGGGGATAAATGGCTTGGAGATCGGCAATTATTTATAGCCAAAAATCAAGGCCATCATAAAGGCGTCTAGCAAGCCGCACCATGGAAAGACCAAAACCAAGCCATGCGAGTTGGTTGTGTGAACTGAACCACATGCCAAGACAGGTCGAACCGAAGGGCACAAGGGCATTGGGGCTGCACCTCTGGTCAGGAGAAAAAGGGGAATTTCAACTGGCGTCAACGCTGATAGTGCCTTTGCGTCAAAAGTAGTTTGTGCGCACTAAGGGTCTTGCAGGTCCTGCAAAGGCTAGGATTGACGGAGACGGCTCCAAACACATAAAGGAGTCGGTCCTAACCTCTAACTAGACACGACTCGATCAAACCAAAAATAAAAAGGTTAGGCATGAAACGTCCAACGTGGGTACCGAAGCCGAATGAGGATAAGGTCAGGCAACCACATATCATACATACATGAATCCCAGCGAGAAAGGTCTAACCCTATTAGTATGATTCGGGTAATAAAGGAACCGACTCAAAAACCCTCCGGCAAATTTACATTACTAATCGAGCATTCATTTAATATAATACCACGATGTGCCGGGATATATATTGGGGTAGAATGAGTCAGCATTAGAGTCATCCATGTTCAAACTTGACTAGACTCACACACGGGCTCCATTTTGTACCCCTCATTCAGAATTTTCAATTCCACTCATTGATATATAAAATAGGATTTTTCTTCCAAAGCAGCTTTAAATTAGGATTACATATCCCTAAAACGCTGGTTCAGAACGTTATGTCGATTACCCACGTACCTAACCATGGAAGCTACCGGCCGGCCATGAAATATGCATACTATATATGTAAGGCCGGTCGGGAACTAATTAAACTAATCCTCACTTATCTGTCTTACAGATAAGAGTGCCGAACAAGCACCTCAATTTGTTATGATAATGCTTTCGAAATTTTGGGTTTAAAAGATTATAACATATATAACATTATTATTAATCTTCATTAATCCAGCTGATTGTCTCTTGTTGAGAAAGATAGGCATTTGAATCTTTCCATGCGTCCTTTCTTTCTCATCATCATATGAGAAACGAACAAATTAGTTGTCCGTGATAATACCGTCAGTGACTTTGGCTGGCTATCTTGGCTATAAAACTTGTATACAAGAAATCAATATCGTTGTCCTTCATTGATCTTGCAATGGGGGACAAGGCAACGCTATCCAAGGCAAGGCAGGAGCTCGAGGAACTATATCTCGGAGTCCCTGACGAGTCCGTCGATCTCACTTTCAAGGACTTTGCAAGCGTACAACAAAACAGTGTGATAGAAAGAAAGAAGGCTGCCATGGACCCGATTCGTGAACATGAATCGCCCATGGCGAGCAAGGGAACTTCGACGCTAGGAAAACTTCCTAGTCTGGATCTTGCAAAAGGGCTGCAGCCATCAAGAGCTCATAACCATATTGTTGAGAGGATTGATTACAATGGTGGTCGTTTGTCCCCTGTTAGCAATAGAAGGGAGAGAGGTATGAATTGCAGCACTTACGAGACTAGCCGAGCTTATGACGATGACTTGAGTGTCATTAGTGGAGTATCAAATATAAGAGATCCATATGATGGTAGGGTGAGAAGAAAACGCCCAGGAATCCCTCACTCAAATATCTGCACCATATGCTCCATGTATATCTACTTCTTCCGGCATCGTTGCTTGGTAAATTCATACCTTTACTATCGGGATCAATTTTGGATTTCCGTGCGATTCTACATGAGAATTGGTTTTGCACTTTTGATGATAATATGAAGTTAATTTAAAGCACTAATGCTATGACTAATGCATTTTGAACTTTGGCCATATAATTCTTGGCAGGTTTGTGGAAGGGTTTATTGTAGGGACTGCGTGAATGTTGGAATGGGGGAAATGACTGAAGGAAGAAAGTGTCTTGAGTGCTTGGGGAAAAGGTTTAGCGTAAGGTATTTGAGTTTTAATATTCTAATTCCTAGCTACGGCTTAACAAGTTGCTTTTCATGGAAATTAGTTCATTTTAAATTTTGCCTCTCATCTCGAGTAGAACTGCTTACGTGGCAGCTTATGATGATGTTTGGTTTAACGATGTGTTCCTTGATTCTAATTTTAACTAGGTCTATGCAACTAATTAAATTACTATTCAAGGTGTGTCAATCAATTAATAGATTACGGGCAAAGGAAAAAAGGAGAGTACGTATATATAATATTTTGGTTTATCACCATATTGTCCGATTGTACTAACTACCAACTCTCAACTAATATTTGTAGGCGTAAATGCAGATATTTTGTGCCTCGAAAAGCATTGTAGATACCTTTTTCTGTTTTTGAAAAATTGTAGATACTTAGTGTTAATAGAAGGGAAAGATTAAGGTGAGTTACACCTAATACAGTTGATAAGTTGATATGAGTTACAAATATAATTTGAACCGTTTTTAGTGAGTCCTACGTAACAAAGTTTACAAAGTATGAAAAGTAAATCACATAAATAAGATATTGATAAAATTTTATTTTGTTTTGTCATTAATATGACATATTTTTATATTTTTTTAAAATGCACTAGTTTAAAAATCTTTTGAAAGTAATTATTATTATAATTACTTTTATAATTAAGGTGAGAGGGTAAAAAACATTAGATTGAGCTAAAAATGATTTATAAGTATAGTTATTATTTATGTTTATATTTATCTATGTAAATTTTTAAAATTTACTAAATTACTCTAAATAAAAGATATAGCTCGTATAACTTATATGAATTGTAGCACATGCATATAAGGCTCGATATAAAATCATACATGCCTAGGACTAACTCCTATTCCGGTGAAAGAAAAAATGCTTAATTTCCTGAAAACGAAAGGAAAACAACAATTAGCCTAATATGCTTAAACATATGTCTCTGATTATGTAAGACCCAAGCAAAGGCTGCAACAGATAAATTTTGGTGATGGCGACTTCAAAAAATGTTGATTTATCATCAGGCGATGCCTCCTTTCCTGATTGCACTTAGCAGATTTGAATATACGCTCCTTGGGACATGTCATGTCTTTCATTATATCTTTGGGAATGGAGTCAATAGACGGCAGTCGGCTTGGAAATTTAGTAACATATTTTACCCGTATTCTCACCAACCAACCTGTCGTATTGGACATACTTAGGACGTTTATTCTCTTATTCCACTGATACAAACGAGACAATAAAGCACACAACGATAGAACCTTAATTGACAGCTCCTTGGCACCCTGATCTGTTAACTACTCCATTAGCAACCTATTGTCAAAAAATTACTAATATTATTTACCCATAATATTCACATTGTTAATTTTGCTCTCTAGATATATACATCGAGCTGGGAACGTGGGATGTTGCATGAGTTATCGGAGTAGAGTGAAACAACAAGAACTAAGGTGGGCGGAAAAGGGTCCAAGAAGGAGTGGTGAAAAACAGTATGGAACTAGCAGATACATGTCAAGAGCACGAAGTCCAGAATTACCAAGAACTCCAAGAAGTGCCCATTCCAATGGCAGCCCTGTTTCTTTCAATATGAGTGCAATATTACAGTCGCCTATTCACCCACATATTCCTGTTTAAGATCGTCAATGGCTGAAAGAGATAACTACTTCGTATTTTTTGTTTTGATAAGTGTGTTCTCGTGTTTTCACTATCTTTCTTCTCATAATATTGTCTGCTGTAATTTTATTTATTTATTTATATCATTTTATGTCACTAGTAACAACAAATATGCTCTCTTTTTTTACATATGTCCTATTTCATGTTACTGTGAACAATGTTCAATGTTAAAATAAGCTTTTTTTTAATGGTGCTACAACTCGATTAATAGTTATTATTTTAATTGTCAACTGAGTAATGAACCATTAAATTACTAATTAATCTTTATAGTCTTTACCATTATCGATTTTTCACCATTTTACCAACTTGAAACTGTTAAGATACATTAATTTTTTCACGGCCAAATAATATTACAAACTGAAATCAAATTAACAATTTGATTTTTTTAAATCTGAATTGAATATTTCATCATAAATAACATCATTGGTTACTTGTTAATTAAAAAATAATATATTATGTAAATTTATCAAATATTTTTCAATAAATCTGTAATACAACTTCAGCTTGGGATGTTCACTTTAAAATCGGCTCAATCAGTTTATTATTTATTTTGTTATTTTTTAAATAAAAATTCATATTTATTTTTTTACTATTTTAAAATCAGAAGAGTCTATTTAATGTGCCGAAAGGTTATATCAACAGGCGTGGGGGAGGGGGACCAATTCTTAAAAATTAAATGTGGGAAGGGGACATCACCATCGGTCGATGATCGGGTAATTAAAGGGGAGGTCCCGACTCGGCCATTACTGGTCAGGCTGGAGCAGGTCCAACACCCACCTAGACTATTTCCGGCCAGCACAGAGGTATGCCGAGTGGGGTGGAGCCGCTACCTAGTAGACCGGCCGACTATCCTTTTACAAGCGTCGAGGCATGATTTTTTGTCCATGGAGCCTTGCGGTGTTAAAATTAGATCATAAATCGAAAAGCAAGGAAGCCAAAAACATGCCAAATGAGGCGCATCATATATTATATAACAGCTTAATTTCTAGCATAACAATACTTGAAAATGGAGTAAGTACAGGAGAACGAAGAGTGACAAAGTAACCATGCAACCATTAAGTTGCTTTCTATCTTCTATTCGTCGAGTTTAGGATGGTGGCGAATAGTAGGGCAACACTGCAAACACTGTTTGCGCCACAGTGAGCAGAAGCAAAACAACGGCAGCCACCAGAGACAGAATAGCCCAGGGATTACTGAAATAATCATGCATTAACGTCGCCCTCCAAGCATGAATCCTAACCGCGCAGTAATCGTTAACATCTTTCTTAACATTGCTTAGATAGTCACCATGGCTAGAGATGACCACCCCTCTGCATATCCTGTTGAAGAGGTGAGCAACATCCTCATCACTGCCCATACCAGAGACTAAGATGCCGTTCTCGTGGAGAATCTCCACGTCCATCTTTGTGTTGACGAGAAAATCCATGAACTCCGCATAATGGGTGAAGTACGGCGCAACAGCGTCACAACATTGTTCCATGGCCACCATGTTCCTAATTAAAAAGTTGGTAGAATCTTCAACAGATATATGAGGGATTTCCATCAAGCCATTTGTGAATCTGATGTTCAAGATGTTGTTATCATGTTCTAATTGCCTCTTTGAGAACTTCACACCCGCTTCTTTTAGGCTGGTAACAGAAGGAAATCCCCTTCTATAAGGCAACTTTCGTGGCAAATAATCAGATCCACCATCTCGGCTAGATGTTGTTCCTTTAAGTCCAAACGTCTGTGCCAGGAAGGAGAATGGGAGACAAAAAATGCTTGATTTGGGTAGCAGGGGAGGTTGAATTTCAGGGACATGATGCAAGTGCACTAGATGAAGTAAATGGTACACATGTACATACGTCGGTTCGAGAGTGAGAACATGACTTGGGTTCCAACGCATTCTTGGGTTGAAAAATTCATGGCCATTGCCACAAGAGGAGATGAGATCTGTTTATGACCATTTTGAAGATCATAAATCTGTTCCAGAACAAAGAATGGAATCTGGTTCTCCAGATAAAGAAGATCGGAATAGACGTAATTGCGTAGCCATCTATTGCCATAGATGGGATCGTCCAAGGTCGACGTCTGATCCTCGGTACTCTTGAGGAAGAGTTCAAGTATGAAACAACCATCAAGCAGCATAATTTCATTGAATTGGTCACTTCCAAGAAGGACCTCCTCCGAGTAGCTTCTCCGGGCTCTAGCCTCCAAGTTTTGGACAAGCTCAACATAGTGACCCAGACTGTGACGAGCATCTCTAGCGATGAAGTCTTTGAGATAACGCAATTTGCAGAAGTTTGTGAACTGCACACAAGGTTTAGAGTGGTGGTGGTAAGGGCCGATAGAGATGACTTTGGGCTCATAGGAGAGGGGTTCTACGTCTCGAATAGGGTCGGGGGTTCGGTGGATTGTGGGTGGTTGTCCATGGGGAAGAACGGAGTCTAACTTTAGCACCAGGGAATTTGTTAATGTTTGATGACCACCTGATGTTTCCAGCCTCATTTTCTGAGCTCTCCTTTGGAGTACCGTCTCTGCAAACACTAGGTTTGTGTAACGAGTTCGGGATTCTTTTGCGGCTATTTATAGCCAATACATGCATTGTTTGTCTTCTTTATTATAAACGAGAATTATCTTTCGTGAATCGTTTTTTTTTTTATAATGGCAGGGGCTCAGCAAATAAAACCAAATCTAACTTTTATTTGAAGTGAAGGGTTTTGAAGATAATTTTCTAACATTTCTCACCTATTGAGTAGGTACGTTCATTTTTCTTATTCAATGATAATTGCGCAAATAATCTCTATTTTTTTTCATAAAAGCTCCTTTCTAACAATAGTGACTTTTCCCAGGGAAAAGAAAATCGATCTGGTCTGTGGTTTGTTTTCATTGAATTGAATGCTAGCTGCGGACTTCCATGGCGATATACGGTCGAGGTTCATAATTATGCAACTAACTGGTTAGGTATTCTTAATTATAGCCGGCATTTACTCTCAGGCCCGATTCTAATTTTTGGAAGTGATCAACAACTACTTGTTTAAGAGGCTGGCGAGTACGAACATAAGCGTATCTAGCTTATATAAGCATGCAGTTATTTACTCCATCGGTGGTTGAGATTTCCAATGGTAGTTAAATTACAATTTTATACTTTCTATAATAACACACTTTCCCAATTGTGGGGTGTCTCTTCTTCTAAACTTCGACTGCAACTTTCTTCAATTACCAGCCCATTTACCAAATCTTCATCCGCTCTCCCACGAGGAATGGAAAAAACTCATCCCCGATGCTTCTTTCATTAAAATTTTAAAGCAAAATTCCTCCTTCCAAGTCGACAATTTTATGCATTAAAAGAAGAAAAAACAAAGAACATGAGATCTGAAAAACAAGAAAGACATTGTTTAAAAATAAACAGGACGAGCAATTTGAAGTCGATTCAATTGATCGTGTTAGCTACTACTCCTGATCAAAATTTCAAAAATTTATAGCCACTATTTTTTATTTTGAAGAGGAACTCGCGAATATCTTTAGAGAGAGAGATGGGAGGTGGAAGGGGAAGAGTGGCAAGGGAATGATATAACTATTTTGGTGGCCGTCAGAGTCACTAGATCTAATGGTATTCAATCAGCTAGCGCATACAAGCAAAGAAAGGTGACGCTGTCGTACTTTTTAGCCTTTGTGTAAAGGACCAAAGACATGACTGATTGGCCACTCAGCCTAGCCCAATTGGGCATGGGCATGTGAGCATGCAGCGGCAACATTAAACAAAGATAAGTTCTCTCATCGATGATAGTAATCTCACTTCCTCGCCACCATCATTAGGCATCTGCCTTTCATTTCCAAGCAAAGCTTTAAGCAAGCCTTAAACCAACAAATCAAATTCTAGTAGTTTTTTTGTTTGTTTATATGTTTTTTTTCCATGATCAAATATTCAAAGCATGAAATACTATTACTTTTGTTACTTTTATCTGTATATATTTGTTTATCTTAAGCTAATTGCCAAAAGGTCGATTTACAATCTAATGGTGAAAACATAGACTACATAGAATATGCGAGTTCAACTGAGTCGAAGTCAGCTCTGGCCTCCGTGCCGAGTCTAAAGATTACAGTGAGTGAGCCAGCTCGCCCAACCCGTGATTCCTAGTCCAACCAAGGGCTCGTTAGGGTGTGGGGCCATGGCTTCCCATCCCGACCTCGACCTCGACCTCGACCTCCCTCCCCGCCGCGACCACATGGCCTTCCACGGCGACCCGTCCCTGCCCTTCCCCCGCTCTCGAGCCTCCGATCGCTTCTTCTCCGACGATTTCCGCCGCCGGGGCTGGAACCGGGAGGCCCACAATGGCCCACCCCCGGCGGCGAAGACGACGTTGAGGAGGTCGACGACGACGACGACGACGAAGACGACGAGGTGGGCGACGGCGGCGACGGCGAGGTGGAAGGGCTGGTGGTCGGCGTCGAACTCGGTGACAAAGCTCTTCCCAGCGGTAGCTGCGATAATGGCGGCAGCAACAGCAACAATAATAAAAGCAGTGCTAGTGTGCAGAGTGGATCGGAGAAGGTGATCGGTGAGCCGGGGTTGGATTTGCAGAAGGATGACCACTCATTTGGTAGGATTTTGGAAGGCATTTTTTTGGTTGGGGGTTGATATTCTGGTGGTGTCTAATTTTCATTGTTCTTATTAAGTTCCTTTGAAGTTGATTATGGAGTTTCATTTTATGCAGTAAAATGTGTACGACACGAAACAAGTTGCAGTTGTTTAAGATTATTTAAGGAGTTCTTGATGCTGTGGTTGTTATTTCTGCTAAATTGGACATTTTTGTTGTTTGTTTTGAGATACTTAGATATTTGCTTTGGGCTCTTATGGGAGAGAGCCATTGTTACTAGTTTTTATCTGCGAGTAAGGCCTACTTTAAATTTTTTTATGTGTAGTGCTGTTAAACTTAATTTTTCCTGGTGTATTTGATTTTTGTTAACTCCACTAATTCTTGTGTATTTCCTGATAGGTGGTTGAAATTTTTTCTGATTTTCCTCTCTTAAGATTCATGCCCTTGACCCTTTTCGGGATGAGTGGAATAAGAATTACCGATATTGTTTACTTTGTAATTTACTTTCATCTAGTATATATCTGTCATGGAGATAAATGTTGTTATTTATCTTGACTTTTTTCTTCCTTCGCGTAGGATCAAATAGAAATCTGGAGAAAGATAGCAACGTTGTCTTCTTCTGTAGCAGTACAAGAGGAGTTCATCATGAGCAGCAGCAACAGCAAGGGCCTACGAGTAATTATGATAATGCAATTTCAATTTCAAATCCGGATATGTACTACTCACAAATGATGCAGAATTCGGATGGGCCTTCCCTAGCACACAAGGAGATTGGGGGAGAGAATGGTTGTGGCTTTAGTGGGAGGAAGGATGTAGCTTTCTTTGTTGAACTAGGAGAGTCTTTAATAGCAATTCTCTCAGATCCCATCACGTAAGTGGCTAATTGGATGTGTTCTTCTTTTATATGTCTTGCTCTTACTTCAATGATTTGATTCCCTTTGGATAATAGCTTTAATATATGGATGAGTATTTGCTTGTGGCTCACATATATACTATAAGATTACTTAAAGTATGTTGATTAGAATTTAGTCCGTCTCATCTCTCCCTGACTTCTTTGTGTGCTTATCTTCTACACATACCACGTTTGTTTTCTGATCTTATTTAATGATTTTCATCTCTCCATGCACTTCATATGTCCATTTCTCTTCATATTCCTCCCAATTAGCTCAATCTTTCCCATTAGCTTATGTGCTTTGTGATATATTACAAATCAACTATGTTCTTCATTCTTTTTTTTTTCCTTTTGTTTGCCCGTAAATGTCCCGTTGTTGAAATAAGGTGGTGTTTCAGTAGTTGGAGGCAAGGATGAGCGTGTACTTATGCAGCTGTTAGGAATGCAATTATATAAGGGTTTGGAAAAAAGTCCACAGGTGGGAGAGGGTTGTGTGCCTGATAGTGCTTCTAATGTTAAACATGCTTGGATGAACTTATTTGACGATTTTTTTCCATATTTCTTCCTCATTTATTTATTTTTAAAATTAAAAAATATATATTTCTTTCAATACCTTTCCCATGAAAGAGACAAATTGGGAGTGCAGGTATTTGTTCATTTAGTCAGATTGATTGGATAAAAGATTTTTTTTAAAAAAAAGGGCCTGCATTGTATTTTCTCATTGGAATGAAATGGCAATGACTTGTGCAATTTGCATATTTCTTGGAGCCATGTTTTTAATATAAATTCAGATTTTGTGAAAACGAGTTTTGGCTGGAAATAAACTGACGCTTGGGTTATTTTGTTTTCCAGAGGTATTCCTATGGATGATGCTATGATACTCCCATGTGGGCATTCTTTTGGAAATGGGGGAATACAACATATGTTGAAAGTTGTGAGTTCTATATGGCCCCTTCTTGTATTCTTTTGTTTGTTTGTTGAACCATTGTGATAGTTATGTTGCTGCAAATGTTTTCCTTCGGTCTGGCATGTATATGTTGACTTCTGTGGAACTGGTTGCAGAGCTGAATTTCTATAAATTCTGTAGTGAGAACTATAATTAAAAGTGAAATTCTTACATTAGCATAGCAGTTATGAAGAACCTCTCTTATATAAAAATCATGCAAATGAAGAACCCAAATTATTTTTACTTGGTGCACACTGTCATAATTTATTGTCCCCGATACACCCCATAATTAGGCCTATTCTACAAATTACAAAAGGTGGCGGCTGGCTAGTGTAGTGGGCACTTGTCGACAAAATGTAGCCTCATTCATTATACCCTAGCAACAGAGGTTTAGAATTGAGGTAATGATACTATCAACCAGGGGCAAGCAGACATGTCTCAAGATGAAATGCCTCAAATTTATGAATATTTATGCATATATTCATCTTAATGGCTCAAACTTTAGTGTGTCACCAGACTCACCACACATAATGAATGCGTCCAAGATGAGATTTGGGGTGGGGAGGGGGAGGGGATGTTGCATGCCGAGAAAGTATTTAATTTGGGAGATATGCACATAAGAACTAGAAAATTAGACTCACATTGGAAAACTTACACTAGGAAGATTTATCGCTTGTCAGATCAGGTTTGATATTCTTTCAGGAATAATGTTTGGTGGACCAAGAGAAGGAACCACACTGAGATGAAAAATGATTTTGGATGTTTCTTTTTACTGTGGAATGGTCACGATGGGCTATTATGTGAAAAAAATATTATAAGAGCGATGTAATTCATGGCCAGCTGCAAATCTTATTAAGTTGAATTTTTACCTACTTTGCAGTTGCAAATAAATTTGAAATGAAATTGCTTTATGTTAAATTGCTTCTTTTTTGTTTTTAATTGCTGTGTATTTTTGTCTTAACTTGTCTCTTTTATTTTTTGCTTTCTATTCTCAGACAACATCAACTTGCTGCATATATGTTTGTGGGCTGGTTAAGCATCTAATTGTCTCTATCCTTTGTGTTTTATGTATCTGATCCTTCACCCTTAAGGAAAGCATGCTCTTGACTGCTTGCTTGGTCCCTAAGCGCTGTCAAGTTTTAACTATTTAGTTTCATATATACCTTCAATCAATTATTTCTGAATTTAAATTGTTAAACAATGCAATTTACATTCATAAAACTCCTTTTGCTTCTTATGCTTATTGCAGATGCGCCACTTTCTTTATGTGTTACTTTTTGCTTCTGATGACCTTGATGCGCTGGTATGCAGAAATCATGCTATACATGTGGACATTCTATTAAAGAGGAATTGGTGGCCCCAAATCTCGGTAAGGTGAATATTTCTGTTGTACACCTATGTAGAACCTTTTTTTCGCTTTGCGAATTTTTATTGCCTCTTATATGTCTAGAGTCAGGCTGAGGCATACTCTAGTTTAATGCATTCTTCCGAATAAATAGAACTACAATGATGTATTTTCTTTGTTTTATACGTAACTTTTCATGATGGAAAGTCTACTCCACCTCAAAAAAGAAAAGATTGTTAAAAAAATGATATTTCATATTCTATTTGTGATCTTGCTATATCTTACCCAGCTATTGTTAAAAAATATGGTTTTCTTGAAATGAGAGGCAAGCTCTGGTATTGTATTTTTTTCTCCTCAGATTTTGGCACCCACCTCAAATGCCATCATCTGTTATGGCACCACTATGAAACTAAACTTTTTCTTTTGATGCTCTGGATGCCAAGTTTTGGAGCAGTTTCCTGAACACACCATTCTTCAGTAATTAAAATCATTATTACCAAATATATTTTAGTTATTTAAAAACATTGGGCGTTCAATATTTGTTACTAACTGCTAATTTTTTATCCTTTCTAATACTCTTCAGTGGCCTTCTATTTGCTGTTTCTTTCATCCTAATTACTTTGGTTTTTTCATTTAATATAAATCCTTTCTTCTTTCTCTTAATTTTGACTTGTGCATTTTTCGTAACAAATGGCATAAATTTTTTCTTCAGCCCTGCGTACTGCTGTTCAAGCTTTCCGAAGGGATGAAGAGCTACAATCTTCGTTTAGGAGTGGAAAAAGGAGAAAAGATAGATGTGATCAGGTTCAGATTTCTAAATTTTGCTTCAATGTATGCAACTTCTCTTCCTTCTAGTGATCTTTTTGGAGAGTCTTCAAATGTAAGGTCTCCGAAGTACTTTTATTTGTTTGATGGAGACCTGGGAAATTCTTGTCTTCGACTCATGAATATGGATAATAAAAATTTTGCTTTTGTGCTTGACTATTGTTTTAGTTGCATGTTGGAACTAAACAACCTTCTAATTTCTAAGCAGGAAAATGGAAGCTTTAGTGACTCTTATCCAGTAGATTATTCCAGGGGTAAAGGTGTTCAATTTCCATTTGTTGTAACTGACAGGGTCATAATAAAGGTATGTTGGAAGAATTTTGTACATTTCAATAATACAATTTCAGGAAGTGTACACTTGAGTTATCTTTTCTCAGGGAAATAAGAGAACCCCTCAACGCTTTGTTGGCTGTGAAGCTGTTGTGACAACACAATGTCTTAATGGATGGTATTCCCTTACTTTTAGATTTACTTTACTCAGTACTAGTAAAGGTCAGAAACTATATATGTTCATGTACATAGAGTAGAATGTATTAGTAGGTATTCCATCATAGTTCCTGTTTATATGGGAATTTTATTCACTGTACAAGATCCAATATTTGTGGTCACAGTTTCTGCACTGTTGTTGAACTATGCTCAGTGTAGTTGGTTGAGAGTGTACTCTCGAGAAGTAGCCAAAGTAGATTTACCTGCTGATATGTGGACTGGCCTGATTTGTGCTTAATATACTTGATATTATTCTTTATTAATGTTCTGCAGGTATGTGGTGAAGACGCTGGATAATGCTGAGAGTGTGAAGCTGCAATATCGCTCTCTAGCGAAGGTACCAGATAATCCACCTGCTAATGGATTTCCAAATAAAGCAATATCTTCAAATTGGTTGTGAGGAATATGTACGACAAAGCTTACTTAATGCACAGAATTTGAGAGGTTGGTGAATCCTTTTATTTTATGTATCCATTTTTTTGTTAATCAGTATATGTTTTTATTTTATGTGTGATTAAAGCTGCAAAAGAATTACTTGTATTAGGTAGCCAAGCAAAGATGTCGCCCCTTCAGATTGTGTCATGTACTCATCAATAACAGTCCTAAGTCCTATACATGAGAGGAACTAATAATACAAGGAAATACTTATTCTATTCCAAGGACTCAGGTAA
This sequence comes from Piper betle, assembly GCA_033002965.1. Taxonomy (NCBI): domain Eukaryota; kingdom Viridiplantae; phylum Streptophyta; class Magnoliopsida; order Piperales; family Piperaceae; genus Piper; species Piper betle. The sequence continues at coordinate 96,331 of JAURVB010009108.1, forward strand.
TCTGCTCATATATGGAAACGAGAACTGAAAAGAAACGCAACTTAAACTTAAGTCTGTGGTTCGTTCGCAAATGTAAGTTATTCAGCCATTGTACACCAAACTTATAAATGATATCTTTGTCATCTATAATTGTGAGAAATAGTGCTCATCACTAGGGTTGGGGGTAACAAAGGTTGCCACGACATCTAAAACACGGTTTTATTTTTTGTTTAGAAGAGATATTGGTAGCCTTCCAAACTAAGGTCTGTTTTGTTATCCTGAACCTGCATGAAAGAAATGTAAAATTTAGAGGTCACAAATCTTTTGGATGTCTTGAAATTTAGTTCAAAGAAATTTTAATTTCAGTTAAAATAAGTTTATGTAAAAATTTTATAAAATAATATTTTTTTATGAAAAACAAAAAAAATTGGGAAAAATTTTGGGAGGCACATATATATGCACTTGCACATAAGAATGAATATTTTATTTTTATTTTATTTTCTTAATTTCCAAACAAGAAATTTTTAAAATTTCCGTGTCATTTTATCTAATTGTATTTTCATTTCATATGAATTTTTTTTTCATTTGCACTATTTTCATGTCAACCAAACCTACCTAAGATTCCAAAATTCAGCAAATTAGTAAAATTTCAGGAAAAAGAACATTGAAAATAAAAACTTTATTCTGTGAGCTCTATCGGCATCTAGAAGAAGACTTCTCACCATCTAACCTGGAGAAGAATTTGCCGAGACAGGTCCATGAACAAACCATGGGACCGTAACTCATGAATCTGGTTGGATAAAAAATTGACCAACATTTTATGTTTATTTTTATCAATGGGGGCGCCAAATGGTAAGACCCTCGTATTCCGCTTGGCTGGGGTTTCAGCTTGTGATGCCTAAGTGGATATCAACATTATCCTGTAAGAAACAGTATTTCTGAAACAGTCCTTAGTTCTTATATGAAGACATAGATCAATGATTAGTTGTGCAACTGCAATCTCTTATTGCAGAAAACTACCATTTGGAATCAGCACCAGTGGTCTTTCTATCTTGTTTCTCAGGCCAGGAACATACGCACCTCTACCATACACAACTAACTCATAGGCAAAGTTTTAACATTTATTGCCCTTCAAATGTAAATACGGCCCAGCAGGCTTTTGGAAATTTTGTGTGCTTACAAGTAAAGCAAGGCACTCAGACGCTAGATATCTGAACCATGTATGCGTGCATAGAGAGTGCAAAAGCATCCATATGTATTATATTTGAATATGCATGGTTTGTGTTACTTTTAACGAAAGAAACGTGCCGTACAGGTTACAATAAGAAACAAATACAAATAAACCATGTTATAAGTGACTAGCCATTTGCAATATTGGTAGTAGTTTTTATACTCCTTATTCCACGTCTTGAAGACTTATCCACTGGACTGTTCACTGTCGGGGGCAACCTCAGAACCCTTGGCGGCCCTTGTACTTTTGCTTATGTAGTAGAACTCTAGCATTCATGATTGTGATCTTGATCTTTGAAAAACTGATTGTGATATTTATCAATTAATTTTTTCAGTTGGCACGAGCTGCCCCGTAGAAAGGGAAAATATAATAATTTTTTTCTCGTTGTTATCCACAGTGCAGTGGTGATTGAGTGAAAAATATTGACATGAAAACTAAGATAAAAATAACAAATGTGGCGGGGAATTCATCACTAGTAATTGGTTTAACTAATTTATATGTCAAGTGCAAAAAGATCAGCCAGGCGCATTCGAGCTGCAGGAACGTGAACCTCACTACTTCCTGTCGATCTCATTGGCCCCCATCACCTTACGCAGGGCAGATGGTAGCCTGGCTGCACTTCGACTCCGCCAGTCCACTTTCTCAGAGGACGGTAGTGATGGGTGCAGAGCAGGAGTGGAGAGCTGGCCGCCATGGGGCTCTGTCAAGCACCGGTGAAGTATGGCCTGATTGAGCTGCACCTCTAGGGAGCTTTCGCTCGAACTGGCCGAAGAGTGAGCTCTTGTTGTCTCGCAATCTCCATGAAACGCTGCTTCCCCATCCATGGCATTTCCGGCATCCTCCGGACCAATGTCGTTGATAATGTCAGGCAACTTCATGGTTCATAAGCTGATTTTCTAATGCTCGTGATCTTGGTAGTTGCACTAGTGAGTCCTTTTGATGCGATAATAAAGTGCGAATGAAGTCATAGGTTGATCGCATTTATGTAAAATTGCACAAGGTTTGGTAGCTTACATAAGATTGGATCAGTCCAGCAAGCATTTTATTATTGCTCGTTGAAGACCATGGATGCACGAATCGACCGATTCTGAGTGGAATCAGCCGATTTAAATCGGATCGGCAGCGTGTTAATCCGATTTTGGGGCCGAATCGATCAGCCACGAATCGGCGTCCAAATCTGCCAATTTACCCCGATTTTGATTGATTTAAATCCGATTCGGAATCAGGGTTAATCGAGAAAATTCTATTTTTTATAAATAACTAAAATACCCTAGGTATGATATTTATTAAATTATTAAGCATGCATAAAATTAGAATTTTGATTTTAAAAACCTAAAATTACCCTGTCTCCCTCACTCTGCCGCCACGTTTCCGCCCTCTGCCGCACTTCCTCGCCTCCGACCTCAGCTTCGACCGGATCCAACCTCGCTCTACCCTCACAACCTCGCCTCCGACGGGTGGCCAGCCAACAGCACTATGGACACGAACCTCGCCTTCGACGGGTGGGCGTCCGAACGGTAATTTTTGTAAAGTTGAATTTTTTTGTTGAAATTAAATGTTGTGATGTGCAAATTGTTATTTATATTGTGCTGTTCAAATTATAGACTATACTTTACAAATTTTTTCATTGTTGATTTGACATTAATGATCAAATTTTTTCCATTGTTGAGTTGTGCAAAATTGCGTGTTGTGCGTGCAAATTGCTATGTGCTATGCAAATTGTATGATTAAATTTTGTTGTGTTGAAAAATTATATAAATTGGAGTTACTCAAATTTTTTATGTTATGAATTATCAAATTTTTGTATACGACCGATTTAGAACCGATCCAACTAAACCGATTCCTGTACGATTTAAACCGATTCCGATTCCGATTCCGATTCCGACTCCCTCGAAAATCAATTCCGATTTATGCAACCATGTTGAAGACTAACTTTCTATGTTTTCATTTTTCTTTTACTTTTGATTGGGGGCACTGACGTAACCTTATGGGGGTCCAGCCTTCAAACATATACATGCTTTTTTATTCTTCATATTTGTCTTTCTTTATATGCATATATTTACCGCTTTTCTTTCTCTTCTATTTAAGGTCCATTTGATTAAACTAAAATTACAAAGAAATATAAAATTTGGAGGTCATAATTTTTTTTGTTTAAATGTCTTGAAATTTAGTGAAAATAAATTTTAATTTCAGCCAAAGTAAATTTACGTAAAATTTTATAAAATAATATTTTTTTATAAAAAATCAAAAAATTAGAAAAATTTTGGAAAATATATGCACAAGTACAAGAGAAAGAATATTTTATTTTTATTTTCTTTTTAGTATTTTATCTTGTAAGATAATTTTAAAAAATTTTCACATTATTTCATCCTAATATATTTCCATTTCATATAATTTGTTTTTTATTTATATTATTTTCATGCCATGTAAAAATTTTACAAAATAATTTTTTATAAAAATATAAAAAAATTAGACAAAATTTTGAAGGCATATGTAAGTGCACATGAAAAAATATATTTTATTTTCATCTTATTTTCTCACAAAAAATTCTTTAAATTTTCATTATTTTAATTCATTGTATATCTATTTCATATAATTTTTTTCCCATTTACACTATTTTAACACCAACCAAACAAACACTTTATAAAGTTTTGATTACATAAAATAACAAGTCCAAAAAACGTCTAACAATGTATAAGCGATGCTGTGTCCATTCCTTGGCCCCGCTATGGTTCTCGCTTCTGATGTGCTCGTCATAGCACATTCAAGATGAAGTACTTTCACAAATATTCATGACAAATATCCAATGATGAATATATAAGAAAGAATGAGGAAATTTACTGTCGACTAAAATGTGTTGGCTCTCTAACATTCACTAGAGAACTCTCGTTTGTTGAAATAACAATTTCATTCAGTAAGTACACCTGCAAAAATGCTGGCCAAAAAGAAGGCAGATCTTTGATCATTCACAGGCTCGTCCTTACAAAAGGCCTTCTCGCATCCACAAATTAATAATGTGCATTACCCATTCTACCGAGTGTCCGCATTTGTTTCCCATCAGTATTAACCGTACCAATCAAACTTCCTCAACCTGCACATATTGCAAAAAAGATATAATTATACCTAAGTTACGAGTTTCGTCATTCTTCCAGGGATTCAGTCTTGCACATTCTAATGCCGGATCTTCGGCGAAAAGATCAAATATAACAATGAGAGAAAAATCCAGAATTCCAACAGCCACAAGTATGTTTTCAAACGCCAAATAAACACAAAGCCAGCAATTCAATACAGAAAAAAGACTTTCACATAAAAACATAAAGAGTTTGGGAAGCTTCATATGTACGAGTTTGAGCCATTTCCTCAGTTTATTGTTGTTTGGAAGCAAGAATATGTATAACAAAAGAAAAAAAAGCTAAAACACCTGAGGAAGGCTCATTAATTCACGAACAGCTCTACTTGGTGTCAGCTCATTGTCAATAATACGTGCAACAGCGGTCAAAACAGGCATCTTCACTTTGTATTTCTGTGCCAAAGCAATAACAGCTCCAGCGGTTGAGACACCTTCGGCAACCTTAAAAACCATGTTTGAGGAGTTAATTGAGAACCGTAACTGAACTAGTACATAGCAATTTTTCCTCCACAACAAAATGCATTTCTTTCTTGACCCATCTAAACACAGAATATTACATATTTTATCAGAGACAATTACCTGAGTCATTGAGCTCAAAACATCATCAAGTTTCTCTCCTGATCCTAGGCGAATACCAACTGTTCTGTTTCTTGAAAGATTTACAAAGCAGGTAAGCATGATATCACCTGTTCCTGATAAGCCCGTCAGCGTTGTCGACTTTGCACCCATCTTAATTCGATAATCGCACATACGAATCCAAAACAAAATAAGAAAGTATCCAAATATATAGCATTTGTAGCGTTATAGATTTTTGATTTGAATAATATGAACACAATTCTGATAATTATATTCAATCTAATATAAAACAGCCAGGTCAAAAGACTCATATTTAGCAATATCTTCCGAGCAACTAATAAATGTTTACTTTATGGAAACAAAATCAATAGAGAAATAGGCAGAAACCTTCGTCGCAAGCCACCTGATCTCAGAACAACCTTGTGCAACAAGTGCAGCCATACAATTATTCCCCAGCTTCATCCCCTCCACAATCCCTGCCGCTATTGCAAGCACATTCTTCAATGCTCCAGCAATTTCAACCCCTATTACGTCACTGAAGCATCATATATTAATCATGAAACCATGATTTTGGTTATTACAGAAACATTAGTAGAACATATACCTACAAATCTTGAAGTAAAATTCAATATATCTTCAGCCTGCAGCAAAAGTCAAAAAGAGTTTTTTCTAGACTGGTCTGTTTTATTGGCTATAAAATTGTTTCAACTCAAACAAAATCATATTAAGAAACCAGTAAACAGCCATGTGGATTACTTCTCCTTCAGCATTATTACTAACAACGACTATAACATGTTTCCGAACTCAGTTATGTTTACTAGTTTCCTTCAGCATTTAAAACACTTGCTATAAGTGTTCCAAATTGGTCATTATTAATGCTTCGCATAGAATTAGAAAATACAAGAAAAGGCGGCAAGAGATGAACTTTTAACCTCGATGAACTAATCCTCAAATGCTGAGATGCTATTAGTTGCTGAGCAGCATTTGCTAGCTTTTTGTCTCTTGAAGCTACCACCATAGCTGCAGGATCATAATTCTCACGTAAGAAACTAAGTGACCTCTACTATAGACCTCAATAATTAATTTAGTTTAATGGAAGAAGAAAAAAAACACTTTTTTTCCGACACGCCCGTCCAAAATGTTGAGGGGAAAAAAAGTACCAGTTGGTAGTTTTCTCATCAACTCCACGGCAAATGATGGACCAGATAAAGCAATAAAAGGTTGGCGAGGGTTGCCCAATGATTGAGGAATAATTTGAGACATCATCCTCAGTGTGTTCAGCTCCAAGCCCTTGCTAAGAGATATGAAAGGCACGCGAGGATCTACATGCTCCGCAATGCCTTCTAGAAATGAAGAACTGAACTGAAGCATAATAAAAAAGCTATAACTATTCTTGCAGCCATTTAAAAAAAATATAAAAAGGGATGGTGTCAAGAAAGCATACGTCTGGTCAAATTTTATGGTTAGTAGGATTCAGGATCCATGCACATTGCTCATTTAACTGGGACAAGTCAATAGAGGGGAAGAAGAACAACTCTCCGTAGGACAATTTTTTTTTTTTGAAAAAAAGACATTTTATTGAGAAAGATACTCATTAGATTAGAAAATATTACTAAACTAAAATGCATCCTCCATGGATTTTACCTGCACTGGCACTGCATGGAAGCAAAAGTCAGCACCCGATAAAGCTCTCTTTGCGTCCATTGTCGCAGTTATGTTTTCAGGTAGCTTATATTCTGGAAAATATTTGCTGAAAAACAAAATTGGAAGTATAAATCAAAAGCAAACCAAGTTTTAAATTTCCACCGAGGATGATAGGGATATATTTCCCCTATTCCGCGTTGGAACAGTCCACAATTTGTGGCCCTTCGTACCAATTAACGTGGTTCTCATTGATGGAGTGGCAAATGTCAGAATCACGTACAAGCATATTGACCTCCATTCCAAGCTTGTTACGTGCAACATGTGCTGCCATTGCTGTTCCAAATGATCCCCCACCAAGAACCACAACCTAATGCAAATAACACACAAATTACACTATGTAAAAATCAGCATTTCCAACAGAGAAAGGACATGATTTACCTGTTGTTATCACTTATCCAATCTAATACGATTTTTTACCTCCGAGAAATAAAACAAACATACGTTTTCCATCCAACAACTACCAACATAGCCTTTTACTCAAAAATACCTACATAAAGATTTTTCCTGTGCACAAATAACATTCAAATACGCTCACAACTCCACAGTGCAAACAGTCCACAACCCGATCGACAAAATGCTGCAAAGAAAAATGCTTGCCATAGAAGTCAGCCTTCTCGTGTCAACCTACTCTTGAACTTCAAACTTCCTGCTTGGCAAAAATGTTTTGCTTGCTATCAAAGTCAACCTTTTTATGACAGCCTAGTCTTAAACTCCCTTCCCAGTTAGATTCTCGGACGAGTAAAAGGAAAGAAGAACATAGAATCCTTCTTCACCTTGTTGGTACGTTCTAACACATCAGTCCTGGCCTTGGAGCGCCAAGAACGAGACCAGCGGACGAGCTTCTCCCATGCCACTCGGACGACCTTCCTCCGGTCCCTCCAGCGGTCGTCGCCTGCCGAACCGGTCGAGCTGCTCAAGGCGTCTTCGTCGGGCGGCCCAGCGCTGGCCGGCGAGGGCAGACCGCAGGCTCGTAGGCGAATGGGAAGGGGCGTAGGAATTGGCCTGGGTTCCCATGGGCAGCGGGCGTGGGAAGGGGAAGAAGGACAAGGCGAAGACGAAGGTGGGAACACGGCGGCCATTAGCGGTAAATACAGCAGGTTTGCTGCTTGTGGAGCTCGCTAAAAAGGATATATATATATATATATATATATATAAATTTGATATGGTGCGCGGTGCGTTGCGTTAACGAATCCAGCGGCTCTCATTCAATCCACCCACTAACAAGTTTATAGACTCGTTTACCCGCCCGACCCGCCCTCCTGCCCGCTACCGCCCAGCCCTTCCTGCCCGCGACCGCCCCACCGCGGCCTCGCCGCCTGCCGCCACGGCCTCGCCCCTTGCCGGCGGCCCTGCCCTCCACCCCTCCCCCACCCGGCCACAGCCCGCCGCCGTGGTCCCTGCCCCGCCGGCACCCTGCAGCTGCCTCCAACCCCCCTTCTCCGCCACCGCCAGATCTGCGCCCCTCCCGCCCGCCCGCGGATGGTGGTGGCGGATGGCGATGGCAGGGGCGGTGGCCGGGGGGAGCGAGCCAGATGCGGGGGCGGGAAGGGGCGGATTTGAGGTGGCGGAGGGCCGAGGAGGGGCCGCCGCCGAGGGGGCCGGGGATGCCAGCGGGCGAGCTGGGGCGAGGGTCGGCCACATGGGCGACGGCCGGGCCTCGGCTGGACGGCTGGGGCGGGCAGCGGTGGGTGGGTGGGGGTGTATTTTGGAAGGGTGCGCTGGGCCGTTGGATTGCGATCCAACGGCCCAGATTTACCGCGCATGGTGCGCTGCCAAAAGATGGCAGTGCACCATAGCAAAATTATATATATATAGCTACCATATTTTAACAACCATAGGGCAGTGTCAAATCTGGGTCGTTAGATAGAAATCCGATGACTTAGATTCCACTGCCCCAAATCCTGTTTCAGACCCATCAGACTCACCCCAGACCCACTGCCCGCTTGTCCATGGGGACTGTTCGCTAGACCGTTCACTTCTCTGCGACGGCTCGCGAGACTGCCCGCCCCTTGCTGGCGGGGCCCCCGTCGCGGCCCCCACCTGCTGCAATGACCCCTGCCATGCCCCCTGTGTAAAACCCACGATTCGAGTTAGGGTTTTATATTCAGAACCGGTTGGGTCGACCGTTATTTTTCGAGTTGAGTCAGTTTCAGGACACGTGTACCGAGCCGACGCCGGTCACGTGTATGAGCTATGAGGGTCATGCGTACCCAAGTATATGATGATAACGTCATGAACACAGCAGAACAGAATGAGTTATCAGATATATGAGAGTATGCCAGTCTTTTTTTTATTTTTATATATAGTGGATCGTAGAATTAGTTTTAGGCCGTTTACCGCGTTAGGACGCGTTACGGGCATTTTGGGTGGGTTGATAATTCTAGAGCATATCATTATGATTTTTGGTATTGTTTGATTTTACGGGATTTTTCCCGATTTTTATGAATTTTTTTGGGATTTAATACGACTTAGTTATTATACTTGACTCGAGCCGGAGACGAGTCAAGTAATATTTACGAGTTTGCCACCACACACACCCCCGACGTTTTCTCCCCCACGCCCAAACCCTCGTGCCGCGCCGCCCCTGTTCGCGCGCCACCGCCGCCGCTGTCGGCGCCGCCCGGCCGTCGACCGACGCCGCCCAGCTCGGCGACGCCGTCGCCATGCTGCCCCGACCAAGTCCGGCCCCAATCGGGCCGCCGTGACGCCGGAATCGCCGTGCGTAGCGCCGCGGCAAGGTTTTGGTCGCGTCGCCGATCGCGCCGCCGCCGACCGTCGCCACCACGATCAGGTGGTCGGCTCGACGTCCTCGACCCCTCAGCTGCCTTCCCCGACTGGAACGGAGGCCGTCGCCACCGTGGCCGGCCGGATCTAGCGACCCATCGCCGCCGGCTCTGTTTAGCCTTTTCCGGCGAGCCACCGCCTCGGCCGACCATGTGGACGTCGTGGATGTGTCGGGCTCGCCGAGCCGGTTCCAATGGTACCCTATATGACCCCTATCCAGCTAGTAGACGCCGCCGGCGATTGTTGCCGGAAAACCACCGGAAGTCGCCGGAAAACCGCCAGTGGCTCCCGGAAAACCGCCGGAAAATCGGAATTTCTGGAATTCGCTGGAATTCACCGGATCTTCCGCGGAGCTCACCCAGTTGGACTCGATCGAACATCGGACGCCGAGGAGCGCCGAATTCGAGCTCCGAGATGCGCGACGGAACCCTAGCCGTCGCCGATTGCCGACGACGTGAGGTATAATTACCTCCGATTTGATTATTTAAAATTGATGATGATTGTTAGCACAACATGCTAGGATTGATTTATGATGTGATTGATAGTTTATGGAGGTTAAGGGATTTAATGAAGTAAGTAAATTGAGCATGATAATCGAGTAATGTAACTTAGGAAAAATACAATAAAATTGGTAGGAATAGGATGGGTAGAATTATTTTCATATTTATGATTAGTGATGTGATTAATGTTTAATGATGGATGAAACGATGAGTTGCATGATGAGATTAAGTGTGAATGAAGGTTCAGTGATCTAATGAAGTAGATCAGGTCAGAGCATGATAAGTGACCACGGCATAAGTTATAGACACGTAATAAAATTAGTATGAATAGGATGAGCTAGGATTAATTAATTTTTATGATTTTCTGATTGTTATGTTGATGGATGCTTGCATTGTGATTGTGATGTTATTGAGCTTGATGCATCATTTAGTTAGCGGGCGTTAGTATTTAGTTTTGATGTGTAGGTACGGAATAGGAGCTCGCCGCCTAGGCGCGATGACACGCTTGGAGCTTCTACCAGGTCCGTTTAGGACTCGTCTTGTTTTACGCTCTTCCATTGTATGTTTATTTTATTATTGCAGGGCGGGTTAAGTGGCGTTTTATCGGATCCCACTTAACTCGGGCCATTTAATCGAATATTTCCGGATTAATAACCCCTCGAGGATGAGATCCCTCGAGGATGATTTCGAAAACAAGATCCACCACAAGTTGCCTTCGGGCCTATTATATGAATCCCTTCCCAGGCCTATATATATAGTTTTATCGAGTTTTCAGTGAGACGAGAGATGGAGAAACCGACTGCACGTACCATGCAGAGGATGCCGTGACAGTCAAAGCGGGCTCTGGATTAGTGCCAGCGGACTGTTCCATTCCCGAGGGATCCTGACAACTCCGCGTTTGAGTTCCTCACACCCGGAGAACGTGGAGGTTTACGGGTACTGTTTAGTACAGCGCATGTCCGGACTTGTGGTTCAAAGGGTACTAAAGGCGACTGCCTGAGAGTACTCGGCCTTCGTGCTCAAGGCCAGGAGAAATATGGAGGTAAGGAGAGGGCTTAGGATAAAGTTTCACGAGAAGTACTGAAAAAGAAGTGCTGAGAGTAGCACAGTACCAGCAGCAGTAAGTTCGGGATGCTACCGGGTCTGCAGCCCAGTGGCTCCTCAGTAGTGCCCTTCAGAGTGTTCTTGAGGAAGTATATGTTTGCTTTCAGATGAGAGTTTGCTCTCATAGCCAGTTTGTTATAGTTATTTTATTTTCCGGACCAGTAACGCTTGTTACTGACGTTTTTCTTATATATATGTAGGTGATAAGCACGAGATGGATGAGCCAGCTTGGACGGAGGAGCAATGAGGTCTTGTGCACACACACATGTTAGATTTCTGAATGTTTAATATTGCATTATTATGTTATTATTTTGTGAATGACATGATTAAATGTTTGAGTGCATGACAATGACATGAAATGAAATGATCAGAGTAGCGCAGCAAAAGTAGATGGGTTAGGACCCAAAGTTCAGAGAATGATGAATATAGTAGATTAGATGTATGTGTGAATGCTATTATTGCTATACGTATATATGTGATATATTTGTATATATATTATTTTGACAGGGTGGACCCTAATTGCATTTTTAGGGGAGACCCGGTCTGTTTTGATTTCAGAATTTTGATTGTAACTGTAGTTGGTGTGTATTTTGAATTGCTTGTCATTCATGTAGTACCATGTTAGGATTTTGTATATTTATTCATTCATGATGGATCGTATCTTCATCTTAAGACGCCGAGATTGGATCCACATGAGTTAGGTTCGGGTTAGCCGACCTAACCGGGGCCTGTAACATGCCGGTTTGGTTCACGAGCGTGAACTGGATTTGGGGTGTTACACCCTGCCCCGCTGGTGCCCTCCCTAGCCCTTGCCTACCGCCCACCCCCCCCAGTTCCCCCTCGCCCTCGACCGCCCCTTCCAACCCCCTGCCGCCATGCCAGCTGCCACCCCTGCCTGCTACTGCCTGCCACCCGCCCCATCCCGCCGGTACCCTCCCCCTGCCAATGCTTGCCACCGCACCCCCACCCTCGTTCCCCCTCGCTCCTGGCCGCGCCCTTCCAACCCCCCCCAGCTGCCGCCCCTGCCAGCCTGCAGGCACTGGCGAGGGGAGGGCGCCGGCGGGAGGAGGAGGAGGGATGGGGTGCCGCGGCGGAGAGCGGGCAGCGGTAGAGAGGCCACTGGCAGGGGTGAGGTAGGTCTAGTGGGCAAATGGGCGGGCAGGCGGGCGGACAGACGGTTGGGTGTGCAAGCTGGCAGGTCTGGGCGGCTTATGAAATCTGGGTTGCTGGATTTCAATCCAGCGGCAAAATGCAAACAACAACTCCAACCAGTCTAACCTAGGGATAGTTGCACCTTCCACTCTAACTTAGCAGTGGCCAAATCTAGTTACACATTTTTTTTAAAAAAAATAGTATATTGATCAAGGCCGAACCTAGCCATCGGTGACGGAGAGTAGAAAAGGTATTTTATTTATTTTTTCATTAAATTTTGGTTATCTTAATGTTCAGTCGGCCTAGATTATACTTGGGGCAAAACCTTTTCTCAGATTTTTTTCTTTACACACACACGTAATAACACAAAGAAGAAGAGTGTAATTTTTTCCCAAAGCAAATTAGACACCTGGCACATACTCAAATCCATTTAAGAAAATTCTTTTTTAATCATAAATTAAATTAATAAAGTTTTATCAAAGTTAAATTAACTAAATTATTCCTTTAAATTTTATAAAAATGAGAATAATAAAGAGTGTGTGTTTTATTTAGGGTTTAGTTTGCATGACGGTGGGTTGGTGGATGATACGTGTACGGCGTGGGGGAGATTATTAGAAGGGTGCTATGGGTCCTTATAAAAAAATGAATGACACATTTATTATCAATACTATAAAAATGCTGCAAAAATTCTTTAAAAAATACCACAAAATACAAAGTTCTATTTTTGAAGTTTCACCTAAGAATATAGTTATAGTGCTATTTGATATAAAAATTAATAATTTTAATTAAGTTTATTATTTTATTTTTATCGAGACTTTTTATATGTACTTAATTAAGGGTTCCTACTTATTTTTTATAACTTTTTTAGAATTCAATGTATACAATCCATTTTGAGTTAATTTTTTAAATTTTATTTGTACAAACTTGGCTAAGAACTATTACTTTTTAATAAAAAAATTGAAATATAATAAGATTCATGTGGCTTTAAGGTAAAAATTATAAAACAATAAGGTATATGTGAACTTACCAAATTATAAGAAAACGGATAAAATTATAATTTTATAATAATAATAATAATAATAAATAAGTGATAAATTTAAATAAATGAATAAAAGACACGTGACAATAAAAAGCATCGGTGAATGAAGGTGAATTTTACTAATTACTTATAACTTAATTTCTTAATAAATTAGTTTGCTGGCTTCAAAAAGAAATGGAACATTTGTTAAGTACATGAGGCCCATGCCAAGGTACTGTTGGCCTGAACATTAGCCCACTAAAACGTGCAAAGAGATTATAACCGAAAAACACATGAATGGACTGGGCCAACATATTACATTGAGAAAAGACGAATGAAATGAAATATATACATGCAGCAACGAATCGGCAAAAAAAAAGATGTTCAACTCCTCGGCTGGTTCGATAGTGATCATTGGTAGATACCTTGCTTGCCCAAATGGGTAGAATACATGGAGTCTGATGAGATCCGTAGAGTTCAAGATATGAACGATGCCTAAACTAAATGACCAAGTCAGTCAAACATATTTAATTAGTAACTTTACAATACAAAAGCAACAGAAATTGGGGACCAGAAGACGTGCTCGAGGGTGGCAAAATTTAATTTACTGCGACTTAATCACACAAAAGTCTTCCTCAACGCTAAAAAAAATACACGCACGCACACGTAGACCCGTTTTTGTTTGTTCGCCCCTCCAAGTTCATAATAATTGTTAATTGTTAATACAATCAATCAAATATAATCTTGGCAATATCAAAATTCATATAACCGTATGCTGCTCCCGTTCGCAGCTTTAAGTATAACCTTTTTTCTTTGCCACTTGCATGACATTTTGATGCATCTGTTTAGGAAGTCTGGAGTAGAGCTTGCATGGAAATTAAGGGTTTTGCTTGCTGCAGTGCATGCAGCATATATAAATACATACCTACGCATTCAGCAAGAGCACAGATGCAGAATGGAAGAATTAATATTTTTACATCACAAAGGGTGGGGTGAAAGTAAAGAAACGGGACATCAATCAGATCAACCGACCAAAAAGGCTTGTAATGGATGATGATAGCCCATATGTCCATCAAGACCTTGTTTCATAACTTGCATAAAATGGAGTTGTGGAACTACAACGAATGCATTCAGGGTTCTTAAGTAGGCGCATTTGAGGCTTACTATTATTCTTTCAAAACTTCAAATATGTTGATTTAGATGAAAAGGTTACAGCTAGCGAGCATTGGCCTGTCTTCCATGTCAAGTAATGATGCCAAGGAAGGAAGACCAATATGAGTGAGCATCAGCTTTTTTGACAAACACATTTATTCACCTCCAGAGAGTTCCCACACATGTTTGGACTGACAGATAATCGATGATAAACTTTTCTAATTCCTTTGGTTTCTCTCATAATTATCTACTTGATCCATCTACTTCATCATGCTATTTAGTTTACTTTTTAACAAATTGTATTTGGTTATTGTATTACGTCGTTCTTAGATTGAATTTTATATCCCTTATCATACTTCTTGATCTTAGATCCCTTTTCCCTTTTTTCTTCTTGGGTTTTTAAAAGCACTGATGTGGGTCTTGGAAAGAGATGGATGGATGTTAGTGCCCAATTTGATCAGCAATTAGGCTTTTGAGATATGTGGTGCTCCAACTCCCAATCACAATTATACCTGCATCAATCAAAAGTTAATGAATCTTATGTTTTCAATTAATTAATTATATTTATGGAGCTAAATGATGACAGTCCAATTTTGATTAATATATAATCTTCTTGGAAGCAACTGCTTCGGCTCCTTTTGGTTCAATTATTGAATTTGCTTTTCTTCTCCACTGGTCACAGTTTTATATTCTTCGAGAGTAAATTACTTTTCACGTGAGAGAGCCTCTTTACAGAGACATTGTCGGTGCACTTAAACAGAAAATCATTTTCCTCTTCACCTTAGCTCTTTATTAATTCAATGTTTTAATTTCTAAATACCAAACTGGAAACAGACCCCAAAATCAATTCTTTGATCTTATAAAAAAATTACCATTCCACCTTATTAGCTGCCCAATATTGTCGGTGGCAGCTATTAGCCATGTATACATGGCGTAATTCACCTTAATTAATGATCAGTAAATTAAATAATAAAGTGCAACTAATGGTGACAACGACAATGAAAATTTAGTCATAATATTATCAACAACTCTGGTCCCTTTAGATTTCATTATCCCAAGGTAAAATAATTGAACATTACCAAACTATACACAACACTCCTACGAAAAATATGTACCCACCCCATGCCACCTCCAGAAGAAATATGGTAGGATCGGGCAAAGCTCTGTCGCACAAGCATTTCATTATTTGGTAAGATTAGATAAGAAGACGATGTAACCGGCTACCAATTGCCTCTATACCTAATGGACGTAATCAATTAGTTAGCTACTAACCCTCTTTTTTTCTAATGTGTTAGGAAATGACTCATCTGATTGTTTCTATAATATTTAACAAGCAAAGAAGGGATAATTAGCCAGAGAAGACGGTGACATGCGGCCAAACGAATCGTGCCGCTTAGGGGAGATGCCAAAGCTTTCAAACATGGGATTGAGAGTGAAAGGCCAACCGAGCCGGTCTTGTCTTATCTTATATTACCTAATAACTAGTATTAAGTGAGCAGGGAAGGCTAAAAGAGGAATTTTATCGTGCTTTCCGTTTGTTTGCGACACATTTGTTTCGCTCAATTTATAGAAAAAGATAGTGGGCATGCTTCACATCAGAGAATGTCGGTGAGGAACAGGTTAGAGCCATTTTACCCCATATCTATGAGACATGGTGCATACCCCATGGTCCTAGCTTATAAAAATGAATGTGCACATCGATTGAAATTGTTATGTGATCAACGTTTTAATTTGAATGGATTTAGCTATTACGACAGGACATGATACGCAACCTTCTAACAACCAATTTTGATGTGATATAATAATACACACAACCCATCCGTCAAAGTATATTGTTGGAAATAAAACATAAATATTGACCTTAAGGATGGAGTGCTCTCTACTTCATTTTGCAGTGAAATTCGGTCTGATTTCAATATTGTATGGCTAAATCACATTGGGGGAAAAAAACCATAGGGCGTTAAAGTTCCAACGGTCATAGTTGTGAAAGACTAACGTACAATTAGATGAGTTTGCCTTCATTAATTAGGCAGTGATTAAAACTTTGTCCACGGAGATCTGGATATAATTTGCTATAAAAATACGAGTAGAAATGTATAAGTACTGATTCTCTGACTAAGTTCCACCTATTCTTTTGGAAAAATGTATTATAAGTAAGATTAGGATTTAGTGTGTCATTCATGCATTGAGCAGCATTTCTCTTGGCTGTAAATATAAAATTTTTGTCACATCCGATCATGAAAGCCATAGTAAAATAAGCCTTCTGTCCTCTCTTTTTCCCCCGCAAATTATATGACCGTGCGAAAACAGAAAAGACTTTTGTCTGTCATTTCTTAGGTAAATGTATGTATTACTTTATCCCCTTCTCTCCATGCTTAGAAGGTAGAACAAGGTAAAATTAATTTTTTCTTTAGAAAAAAGAAATCAAGGAAAAATTAGTGGCCAGTTGAACTTTCTCTGGGGACTTCAGCCCATATTCCCATGGTCTATTTGACGTTTTATATGTCTTTAAGAATTGTGGGAAAAAACTTTCTTCTTTTTTGTAGTACAGTTTTGTTATTGCAATAGATACAACAAGTATTTTGAAACAGGAGTGTCGGAAGAGACTAGTCGAGTGGCATTAGTAGTAGAAGCAGCGAAGGAAACGAAGGGGAAATGAAAGAAAGCATGCATGTAAAGATGCAATCTAATGCTTGGCAAAAAGAGATACAATTACTACAAGCAGACGAAAAATATCTATATTCGCCGTCGAGTCGTCGAGCCCCTTCCCCCATCTGCAATTATTGTGATAGGGGGCCCACCTGCAATCAACGGCCGCCAGCAGTGTATAATTTAAGACTGTAAAAGCTAAATTAATTCTGTCTCCGATAGAATAAAAATCGCAATATACAAAAATAATTAAGATTCAGAATTAATATCCAGCTTTTAAAATCTACATATGTAACATTTATTTTATCAAATGTCATTAATGTTGTTTTTAAGTACATTAAGAGCTACTAATTAATCACTATTTTAATTTTTAATTTATAAACTTAAAAAAGAAACCTCGCGGTGCAATGCATCAATTGTGTTATTTGCTCGTCTATGACCCACTAACCACAGAGAATTCCAATAAACAAAATCACCATAATCAAATTGATAGATTCTTGTCTAAATTCGTTTGGTCTTCCTGGCCTACATCAGCTATATCATATCAAACATTTTCCTTGTTTGAGTGGTATAAGCACCTTGTTTTCCCCATTCTACCGACGCTATGAGACAGAGCAAGGGCCTGGAAATTTGACTTTTAAGTAGCGGGTTCTATATACGATGCCTGTTCCGCCTACATTTTCCTCCCTGTATTCCACATTGATGCCCATTTCGCAAGCTGGTTAGACATCACCTCCTAAGCTCAAGGGATTCTTATTTATCATGGTTATATTTATATTTAGATATATATAACGTGTGTACTTGGGGGCTTATGAGTTAGTTTATACATATGATGAAGTCGAAAGCATAGTCTTCTGGACATATATTAGCACTTTCGAAGAAACCAAAAATACAATATTATGTAAGGCGTTCGGAAAAGTTATATTTCCTCCCTTCTGTATTGAGTATATATATGGAGAGATAGAATTCATGAATGGAACTTTTAGGAGATTACCATAATCTTCGCTACCGAATGCACCTCCGTGAGATAATCGTTTTGGAAAAAAATATACAAATCTTCAGATATCTGCAGAACGTGGTTCACCGACAGATGGGCAATATCAACAGTTAGCCCACAGTTAGCAATGAGATAGCTGTTCTTCGTTCAATTTAAAATATGGTTTAAGGCAGAGCAGCTTTTGAACGACTTTGGAGGCTATTTGGGAATTTAGATCAAAAGGGCCAAGTGACAATAACACGACTTGTAGAGTTTTCAAAGTCATTGACTTGGTTGGGAATTCCTCCTGCAAACTAGCCATAATTAATAACATCTAAAGAGGTGTGCTACAGAGTACAAATAAAAAAATAATCAACATGTTTAATCTTTACACTCGCCCCTATGTAAAAATAATTACTTATCACTTGAATGATAAACATTTATCAATGTATGAATAGGAGTTGGTACACGTCGTTGAAATAAAGCATAAGAAGTGCATTTAAGTGGTGAAATTAATATTTTGCCCTTCAACGCAAAATCCTTATTTTAAAACTTTGGTAAATTCTTTATTATAGAGGCCTACGTCTTCTTTACAAAAAATTTTCCAAAATGTATGAAAGTCCCAATTATTAGACTACTAAAAATTAGCCGTTTTTTTTCTCAAGTACAACAAATGGCTGTACATTTTTGTTGGCTGTAGTTTGGACTCGTGAGACTACGAAGTATCATGTTTGGGATATAAAACGCTGGTAGGTAGTTCATGGAGTTTAGAATGTAGACCGACGACATATACAGCTGTTGCTTCTTGCCGGGTGTCTAATCAAGCGCTTTGTCTAGGCATATGGGAATGGCCCACACGTGGGAATGGGCACAAGCTCTGCCGGGCCCCATCGCCACATGATGGGGCGTGCCAATGAGGCCACATTGCTTGGGTCTGAAATTGGGTGGAGTTGGACCCTTTAGCCTGAGCTTGGCCTTCTTGGTTCATGGTGTTGTCGAACTCAAACCAGACAACCCAGACCCATCCCCTGGACCTCTAACTCATAAATACAAAAAAATTGCTTACAATCAGTTAGTTTTTGTTTTATGTACGTAAATGTAATTTGAACAACAATTTACACGTAATCAATTTATATATAATAATTTCAAAATGTTCGAGAGATATGTAAGGACATTATGATAATAATAATAATAATAATAGCTAAATATTTAATTTAGAATCAGACTCGGGTAATTATATAAAAGAAAAATGTGGGATGAAATCTAAATAGACAAGTCATCCCTGTATGTCCCGAGGCTGCACCCAGACGTAGGATGAAATCTAATAGACCAAGTTGTCCCTTATGTCCCCAAAAACGCTTTCTTAATGATAAAACCTTCGTAATAAAAATAGAAATTATCTGGAAATAGATTTTATTATGGGACACTAGTTTTGATCACCCCACTTTGTACAACATGATATAGCTAAAAATTAGAAATAAAATTTACATTTGCTGGTATTTATTTCAGAAAATGGGTTCAAACTTAACAAAGGATATAAAATTGTTTGGCCTAATTAACCGCTACTGACTCGATTCAATTATTGCACTTAATAGTTCTAACTACGGATAATTTGATTTGATAGTCAGAGTCCTTAGTGCATACTATTTTTCATTTTGCACCAAGGGCTGGTCCGTATATGTACCTCAATTAGCACACTATGTGATAATTAAAGGTGCGGTGGGGCTCATAGATCCAACGCATCTTAAGTCGCAATGGGTCCACTGTACGCGTTGGACAGCCAATGAACTAAGAGATGTGGGCCCATCAAATCCATCCTGGGATCTGGTCGTGTTTGCCACGCGTTGGTGCCTGTCAGCGATCTGACACGGGAAATCCTACCTTCGCCAAGGTGGCACTTCGCACAACCAGCCTGGCAGGTCGGAATTTTTCTTTGTCGTTTTCGAAAAAATAAAAAATATAAAGAAACATAATTTTAAAAAATAAAATTTCTCCATAATATAATCATGGATTTTTTTTTCGCAAAGTATATAGACGCCATTAAGGGTAACTTCTATATTTTTTTAATGTTTGCATTTGTAAGTAATTTCAATTAATTTAAGTTTATTAGAAAAAAAATGTTGAACAAATGTTCTTCAGTCACGTTCTTCACTCGTGTCCTTATATTATCAAAGTCAATTTTTTTTATCATAATTAATACTCACCCTTATTTCATACCGTGGGTGATGAACTTTGGTATAATAAAATTCTTATTAAAAAATTAGTTTTTTTTTAAAATAACTATGATATATTTCACGATAATTTTATTTTTAAGAGATCTCATGTCATAAATATTACATAAAAAATAACTCGAACATGAATAAATAACTTTATTTTTATTAAAATTAATATAGTAATTCCTTTCCTTTAATTTTTTTTGTTATATCATTATGAAAATTTAATAAAGATATATAAAACATAGTGTTGTATAAAAAATAGGGAAATATCATAAATAGTCAAGTTTCAATATTTTCTATCTCAAACGACAAAAAATTTAAATTTATATAAGATATAGTTAAATCTCAAATTTTTATTTCAAATATAACCAATTCATATATTTTAAGATTATTTGTAACACCTTGTTTCAGTTCACTCGTGAACCAATTCAGAAATGCTATCGGCTATCAAATCGTTCGTTAATTTACTTGATATATATATATATATATATATATATCAAGTAAATTAATGAAAAATGCAGCAAAAACATGACATTTGCCTCAACATTTCAATTCTAATCATTTCTGATCTTTTGAGCCAAGTCTAAACTCAATTGCTCAACCTATTCATCTTTTTTCACAGTTTTCATTCAAATGCAAAACATTTTATCAATTCACAGAAATGACATTCAAGTTACATTATTCAAACAATTCAATATTCAACATCATTAATTACATTCAGTAGGTACATGTGTACGCAATTTTGTTATTGTTCCTCTGCAGTTTCGACAACGCACAATCCTAAAGGTTCTTACTTACATAGATAATTAAAAAATGTCAATAACAAGTATTATCAGTCTACAAATAACTAATAACAAACTGTCATAGGAGAGCTGACTCTCCTATCAAATGAAAATATTTTTATTCTTCTTCATAGAATCTATCACAAGGGCATTAATGAGAAGCTGTCGACTTTGCGCGATATTGTCCCCCTTATTTCTTGTCTCATTCTTTGACAAGTTTAGAACCATCCCTTGCATCGGAAAATCAACCTCTATTCTTTAAGCCTTCTACATCTTCCGTATCACTTTTGACCCTAAATATAGAGGTCGAGTACTCTCACGTATTCGCCTTTAGTACCCTTTGAAACCATAATTCTATACATGCACTGCATAACAGTACCCGCAAACCTTTATACTTCTCCCGATTTGAGGAACTGAAAGGTGGAATTATCAGGATCCCTCGGGAACATGTGTCACCAAATTCAGAGCCTGCTTTGACTAACAATTGCTTGATCTAAGGACACGATTGTCGGTTTTTCCTTGTCTCACATCTTGCTGAAAAATTGAAAAAGTATATGTACATAGGGATGGATAGAAATTGTAATATAATAAGGTCGAAGACATTGTATCTAAATCTGAGTTTTCAAAAACAAACTTGAGGGATCTCATCCTCAAGTATCGTGCGACTAAATGGCATGTGTGGAGTGAGATACAATAAATCCACCGCTCGACTTGCTTGCTTACCTGTTAAAATAAAACATGATAGAGTATAAAAGACAAACCAGAAGCGAATCCTAAACGGACCTAGTAGAAGCTCCAATCGTGTCTATGCGCCTAAGCGGTAAGCTCCTACTTCGTACATACACATCAAAACTAAAAACTAACACCCACTATGATGCATTCACACATCTTATAGCACACACACATCAAGGCACACCTCATACCAAATCTCACACATCAATCCCTATCTAGATTTCCTATGCTATGTTACATTATATTAACATTACATGCTTAATTAACATAATTAGCTCCTTAGCATTCATTTTAATACTATACAATCACGCAATTTGTTTTTATTTACAATAAAAATATTTAGCATATCAATCAATCAATCATAGCATGTTGTGCTACTAATCATCACTTTTAAGTAATTAGGTCAAAGTTAATTATACCTTGCCTTGTCGATAATCGGCAACAACTAGGGTTTATCGTGTAGCTCAAGACTCGAATTTGGTACTTGGCGGTGTCCAAAGTTAGATCGGGTTTGACGGGATGAATTTGGCAGAAGATCAGGCAAATTTAACTCGAATTTGGTTTTCTAGCAATTTTTGGCAATTTTCTAGTGACTTTTTAGCAAGGCAATCAGGGCTATGAACAACATAGGCTGAGCAAGCTACACCCAATGGTGGTGGTTGTGAGGGCGACAGTGGCGGTGATGATCGTTGGCGGCAGCCCTAAGTGAGGGGGAAATGTCGGCTAGGTCGAGGGGGAGTGTAAAACTTGTGATTCGAGTCACGATTTTATAGTCTGAACCTATCGGTTTGACCGTTATTTTCAGTCAAGTCAATTTCATAACACGTGTACCGAGCCGAGGTCGGACTTGTGTTATAAACCATGAGAGTCATGTGTGCCCAAGTATATGATGATAATATCAGTAAGACAACAGCACAATGAGTTATTAAAATATATTAGATTATGACAATTTTTTAATTTATTTTAATTAGATTGTAGAATTATTTTTATGCTGAACAATACATTCAGGACGTATTACGGGCAGTTTGGGTGGGTTATTAGTTATAGAGCATGTCATTGTAAGATTGTGTGTATTATGTTTTATGGGATTTTTTCCTATTTTTCTGCATTTTTTTAAAATTATTATGAGTTAGTATTATTTTCTAGAGTTAGAGTTGAGTCAAGTTTTAATTACGTGATGACCATTTATTTTTCTCACCGACCATTCATTTTTCTCACCATCCATTCGTTTTTCTCACTAACCATTAATTTTTCTCCTCGACCACTCGTTTTTCTCACCGACCACTCGTTTTCTGCCGTTATCGCATGATTGACGATTAGGTATAGAAATTTAGTCGATTTTATTTGATCGTTTTATGATTTTTGTGTGATTATAAATAGGTGTTGATATAAATTTAAATTCATGTTATTGGATGATAATAATGAATTAGAGTTTGAATTTAAGTGCACGTAAATATATGTTGTCTTGCATGGATTGATGACGAATGTAGCATTCATGTATTATATTGGGCGTTAGTATTTAGTCTTGATGTGTAGGTACGGAGTAGAAGCTCACTGCCTAGGCGCATGGACACGATTGGAGCTTCTACCAGGTCTGTTCAGGACTCGTTTCCTATTTTATGTTCTACTCTATTGTGTATTATTTTATTACTTGCAGGACGAGTTAAGTGGCATTTTATTGGATCCCACTTAACCAAGGCCATTTAATCGATCGATATCCAGGATTAGTAACCCTCAAGGATGAGATCCCTTGAGTATGTTTTTAAAAATAAGATCCACCACAAGTTGCCTTCGGGCCTATTATATAAATCTTTTCCCATACTTATATATAGTTTTATCAAGTTTTCAGTGAGACGAGAGATAGGAAAACCAACTCGTACGTACCATGAGCGTGTGCAAATGCTAGTTAAAGCGGGCTCTAGATTAGTGAGCGGGTTGTTCCAATCTCGATGGATCCTGACAACTCTTGTTTTGAGGTCCTCACACCAGGAGAAATATGGAGGTTTACAGGTACTATTTAGTACAACGCATGTCCGGACCTGTGGTGCAAACGGTACTAAAGGCTACTATCTAAGAGTATTTAGTCTTCTTGCTCAAGGCTAAAAGAATTATGGAGGTAAGAAGAGGGCTTAGGATATACTAGTAGTTTCGAAGGACCAGAAAATGAAATAAGAAAATGCCGAGAGAGGCATCAACATCAGCAGATTAGTTAGTTCAGAATTCTACCGAGCTGCAGCCAGTGGCTCTTCAGTAGGTGCCCTTGAGAGAGTTCACAAAAAGTATAGGATTGTTTTCTTTCATGTGAGAGCTTGTTCTCATAGCCAGTTTGATATTAGTTATATTTTTGGACCATTAACACTCGTTACTGATATGTTTTTATAATATATGTAGGTGATGATCATGAGTAGGATGAACCAGCCTGGACGGAGGAGCAGTGATGTCTCTTGCACACATGCACACGCACCGATCGAATATTTATTTTAACTGTTTTAATTGCATTGTTGTGTTATTATGAATAATAAAATACTTATGATGGAGATTGTGGTAAATAGAAATGGATAGTGATATGATGATTTGAAACAGATATTAGTGTGCAAGTCAAATGATAAAAGTAAAATGTGAATAGAATGAACATGCAGGTCGAGACCCAAATGTCGAGAATATTTTCATGTGATTAAATTAAATATGTATGTGAAAAATATAGTGCAATGAATGTATTTGGATCTATATATTTATATACGTTGATTTGACAGGGTGGCCCTTAATTACACGTTTAGGGAACCTTTATCCGTCTGATTTTACAAATTTTATCGATTTTCATTGGAATTATTTTTAGTATGAACTGGTTGTCATGTCATCCATGTAGTAGCATATTAGGTTTATTTTTGTGCATTCATCTATGCATAGTGATAGACATCTTCCATCTCGAGATGTCGAGAGTAGATCCGTGGAAGTTGGGTTCGGGTTAGCCAATATAACCGGGACCAGTGACATTCTGGTTCGCCGAGTATAAACCGAATTTGGGGTGTTACAGGGAAGCGTCGGCATAATGGCGGCAACAGAGCAGCATTGACTGAGGCAAATCGACGTCTGGACGGGAGTCGCTAGGGTGTGACTCCTATGCATTGTGGAAGTTGAGCGGCAGTAGGGAAGATTGGGAATGACAACATGACATTCTGGCGAGGCTCGGTGGCTGTAAGAAGGGCGTCGACGATGAGGATCGGGGGTGGCAATTGGGCGTTGTCGGGGTTTAGGGGAGGTAAGGTCTCGAGGGTAATCTCGTAAATAAAAATTACCCGAGTTTGTCACGAGTCAAAAATAATAACTAACTTATAATAAATTCCAAGAAAAATTCAAAAAATAGGAAAAATCCCATAAAATATATTACACACACATAACATCACAATGACATGTTCTATAACTAATAACCCACCAAAACTGTTATACAGTGCATCCTAATATGTTATTTGGTTTAAAAATAATTCTATGATCAAATAACTACATACTGTCATATACTCCGATAACTCATTTTTATCATTTTTGTGACATTATCATCGTATACTCGGGTATACTTGATTCTTTGTTCATAACGTACGATTGGTCCTCGACTCAAACCGACGGTTGAACCAACTGGTTTGCTAATATATAACTCTGACTTGAGACACGAGTTTTATAGTATTTTATTTATTTCATTAACATAAATACCCTTAATCTAATTTAAAATTTTCTTAAATATATTTTTCTTATATCTTATACGATGTATGATATTTAATTTTTTTAAATATTCATAATAAAAATATATTTGATAAAATAAAAGTTGTAATTTCTAATAAAATATGCCAATTTCAAATTCAAATTTCAAACACCCAAAAATATATTTTTTAATTTAATTTTTTTTATTTTTGATGGTCCAATATTCAATTTATTTTTCATGGTCCAAAATTCAATAAAAAATATTTTTACTTTTTAGCTCATCAATAATACAATTTTAGAGTCAATATTATATATAAAGTTACTAAAAATTATAACTTTTATCCATTATGTACTTTGGTATTAATAAAAATATATTTTATGGGTATTTTTGTCATTAAATAAAAAATGATGAAATTTAGTCATGATTGATATAAACGTTTTAAAAATGGTTATATGTGATATAATTTTGTAAATTTGGGGATTTTTGAAAGAAAACTTTAAAATCTTGCTATTTATGAAATAAAACTTTATGTTAATCCAAGTTAAGTAGTTAAAGTTACTTATGTCATGAAAGTATAAAACAAAAGAGAGTGAAGACAGGCGTAACTAACAAACTAGCGCATAAAACATCAAATTTTAAAATGAACGGAGTAAAATAAATAAAAGGCTGTAATTTTCTTTAGATTTTTTGTTGGGACTTTTTTTTAGATTTGAGTGGAAATTTTAAAACTATAATAAAACAAAGTAAAAAGAATGGCGATGTATAAGCTTGTGAACATCAATTACTTTTAAAAAAACCAGGAAAAAAATTTTGCTTATAAAAACATACATGTATGATTCACCAAATACGTGGCCTAGTATTATCAGACAAGGTCTACGTATGAGGTTGGTGAACATTATTGTCGGCATGTCGCGTACGCCTTGAAGTCTGTACTCCCAGCGACATTGGGTCCCGCTCCAAGATGGATCCCCTTATTTTATTCCCATCATGTCGCATGCGCTTGTATAATTGAATGTATATATAGTAAAAAAAGACGTATGTACCTGTATAAAAAAAAGTAAAATGGCAAAAAAAAACAGGGAGAAAATAAAATAAACATGAATATGTAGCAATTTCCCATAGTGAACAATTTGGCAAAGTTGGTTTAAAGAAAATGAAATTTGATGGTTGATAAATTGCTGCACTAAATTGGAGTATGGGCTAAATAAAGGGATCACTTTTCTTGATATATATAGTTTTAATCAAATTAGGGTCTCTTAAAGTGCAGGGCAAAATGATTACTGAAAAATCTGAGGCATGTACCGTAAGCCAGCTTTCTGACTTTAACGTATTATTTAGTGGAAGAGCTAAATCAACCAATGAAAATGAGCCCAAAGTCTGTCAATAAAACTTCACTTTTAATGATATGACTTCTTCTGTCAATGGAGGCAATATCATAAAAGTGGAAGAACTCAATCAACCAATGAAAATGAGCCCAATGTCCGTCAATAAACCTTCACGTTTAATGATATGACTTCTTCTGTCAATGGAGACAATATCATAAAATAAAATAAAAATAAAAATATTTGGGTTAAGGAGGAGAGAGTGATGGGTAAACGGACACCGGTTAGCCAGAATATCCGTGTCCGATCCGGCCATGCGAGATTGTCGGTGGCCGTCCTTTTTATGGTCACGTGATTGATTGCTCTTTAGTATGCATTCGTTTGCTTGGACGTCGGTCATGCTTGTTGATTTTTGTGTCCAAATGGTTGATTATTGTTCTAAAATGTTGTCACAAAGTAACGACAAGGGAACTAGCGGGCAATTGGGTTATCTTTGTCTAAATGCGTTTATTTTTTGTCACATTCTAAGAGATCTAAGTACCCTTATTTTTAACATAAGCTGTCCGCTCAACTTGTTTTGATATGAAGCTCGATCTATATTTTTCTTGTCGTTGATATTATACTCTCTTCGTGAAATATATAAAACTCCATAACGATGTTAAGTACGAATGCAAAATTAATGTAATATCGGTTTGTTTTTTACACACTACCACAAACAAAAATAGAATGTCTAATTTTAGTAAAAGTTATTTCAAGAAGGAAATGCGCATGATCATAAAATAAATTAGAGCAAGCTCGATGCGAGGTCAATAAAAGTAAAAAATAATAAAATCAACTCAATTATTAAAGACAAAACAAGCTTGACACATGCTAAGCCAAAACCACTTGGAACGGGCTTAATGAAAACCCTAGTAACATGAATACATGTATCATTTCAAAACAGCATTTATATCATTTGCTCTCTTGTTATCAAAATAGTAATTATGGAAAAGCCTAAACACATCAAACGGTGGGATCTCCATAACATCAACTTCATGGTCTTAGGGATGTAAATAAGTCAAACCTGTCAGTAAGTATTTTACGTTCGGCTCGATTCGGCTTAAATTCATGTTCGTTCATTTTGTGTTCGAAAAAAATACTTGGCTTAAAATAGATAACTCGTTGAACAACAAACAGAACTTGAGCTAAAAAGTATTCGGCTCGGTTTGACTAGAAACTCGAGCTCGATGTATTCAAACTCGAAAAATATACTCAATTCGTCGATATTATTGAGGTCATATTAAAGTTATATGGTATTGGAAAGAAAATTTTGATCATATATAAGTCGAGCACAAGTCAAATACAAATATTCGCTCGACTCGACCCATAATATATCAAAACTTATCAAGCACTTAAATAAACTCAGACATATTTGACAAAAAGTACGTCGATTTAAAAAACATTCCTATTTGACTCGGCTAGGCTCGTTTCCACCCCTAAATAGTCCAAAGTTAAAAGGTCGGTAATACTACCTCCCATCTTCTACATCAATAACTATTTTTACCAGATAAATAAACAATCAACCCAAGATTTCACTTTTTGCTATTTTATTTACTGCTGTCTAGTAACCATTGAGTCAGCCAATGAAAAAAATGTGCAAATCCACATTTCATATATGGAAGTTGTTCTACCACATCCCTTTTTTATTTTTAATCTTTTATTTTCCAATTTTTTTAAAAATAATTTAATATTCCCACCAACTGTTGTTGAGCTGTTGGCATCTGGTCCAGAGCAAAGTCCTCCTCCCACCATCCCATTTTTTCCAATTTGATTAATGGCGTCTGGGCATTGACTCAATGCCGCCTATCGTTGTAAATATGCCAAGCAATTGGGGCAAGTTAGGAACAGTAGTGTGCCATTGGTAAATAAAGCCTTGCTCTCTCTTTTATGACGCATTAGCTGTGTCGGCGGAGTGTTGATAAAAAGGTAGTACCCCGGTGGCGGGCGAAAGCTGCTGACAGTGAAAGAGAGGGATCGGTGATGTTATTGAGGTTTTGAGTTGGTGTTATCTGCTTTTGGCTTGTTGAGTCGTTCGTCAAAATTACTGTGGTTGGGTGAAAAACAGTGAGGTTAAAGAAAACGGGAATAATAATAAGAGTGGTTTTAAGGGGAGGTGCTAGGAAGAAAGAACGAGAGAGATAGAGAGTGACAGGAAGAGGAAGAGAAGGTTGAGAGCCTGCAATGCTTCTCCATCTCTTTTGGCAGTGACCAGATTGGGGAGGAGCTCCACTTTCTGTAGCTGGGTCTCTTTTGGCTTCCCCAGATTTGGTGTACAGTACAATGGCTTCTTGTGTCTTGGGTTTTATATGTTGCCGGAATTGAGTAGAGTGTGACAGATCTAGGTGGAGGTCAGCTCTTTTCCGGCTTGTTAGCTGATCGAGTGCAATGGAGGCGAGCGCCGGTCTTGTTGCCGGGTCCCACAACCGGAACGAGCTGGTTGTTATCCGCAGGGACGGGGAATCTGGAGTAAGTGGTCGAATTTTGTTTCTGATTGAAGTGAAAGTCTGTGAATTTGCTCGGTTTTGCCTCTGCATTGTGCGTTGACAAGTTGAGGTTTCTTTTTTGATGTTGTAGCCGAGGCCTTTGCAGCAGTTGAGTGGTCAGATCTGCCAAATTTGTGGGGATGATGTCGGGCTCACTGCTGACGGGGAGCTGTTCGTTGCTTGCAACGAGTGTGCTTTCCCAGTTTGCAGGACTTGCTACGAGTATGAGCGGCGGGAAGGGAACCAGGTCTGCCCCCAGTGCAAGACCAGGTTCAAACGTCTCAAAGGTGAGTACTTCTTGCAATGAATTTTGATTTGAGGGCCTTTCTGGATAGTGGTTGATATAATTCTGCCTTTTGCAAATTTAGGGTGTGCTAGGGTTGCTGGGGATGATGAAGAGGAGGACGTTGACGACCTGGAGAACGAGTTCAACTTTGTCGGCAGAGGCAAACGGAACTCGCAGTACCTGGCCGAGGCTATGCTACAGGGTCATATGGCCTATGGGTTTGAAATGGACATGCCTCATGCAGCTCACCCAATGCCCGAAGTCCCTTTGCTCACCAATGGCCAGATGGTACATTCCCTGCTTGCTTATTAACCCAATTCCATGCCATCAAACAGCATTTTGTTATTTGCAAGTGATGTGGACTAACTTTTGCTTGATCAGGTTGATGACATTCCTCCTGAACAGCATGCCTTGGTTCCATCATTCATGGGAGGTGGAGCGAAAAGGATTCATCCCCTTCCATTTGCGGATCCTAGTCTTCCAGGTTGCTCTCTCTCTCTCCCTGTGTGTGAGTGTGCTCTGTCAATAATGTCTTTACGGCAGATGGTCATGAGATTGACACAATTGTTTTGTGTGTTAAACTTTTTAGTACAACCAAGATCGATGGATCCATCCAAGGACTTGGCTGCTTACGGTTATGGAAGCGTTGCTTGGAAGGAGAGAATGGAACATTGGAGACAGAAGCAGGAGAATCCGCAGGTCATGAGAAATGAGAATGGTGACAAAGATTGGGACAATGATGGGGATGGACCTGATCTTCCATTGTAAGCTTTGATGCTCTTGTGCATCCCACACTCCTAGTTATTTCTTGCCATTGATTGCCATATGCATTACCTGTTTGTTTACTGACTATTATGTCTTAAGGTCCTTTTAGTTATTGTAGCGTGCTGACGTTGTTTTGTCTGGCGCACTTTCTCTCTGCTGTTGTTTACCGTAAGATTTTCTTTATCATTGCTAAACTTTCAGAAGGGCTTACAGGATTGCTACCTCTTAGGGAGGATTTCTGACTTTCCCCATTTTCCGGCCGTGGGCTACCACTGCATATCCAAAACTTCACCATTGGCAATAGGATTGATTCATTTACAATTTTATGCCTGTTTTGCTGGTGTAAATGTCACCATTTACTTATTTCAACAGATATCAGTTTGATAGATCTGAAAATGTATGGTAAACAATCTAGAATGACTTTGTCTTGTGAAGTAGATGGGGGCTTCTGTGCACGTAAGCTGCAACATAATCTCAGAGTTAGTTTTGTAATACCTTGTGCAGTTTATTGGGGAAGAGGGAAGAAAACAATGGTGTGTCAGCTGATTGGCTTAAATGATCCCTTATGGTTGTTTGTTTTAGTTTTAAGGATCATTTCAAATGATGATGATTGTTGGTTGTACATTTGGCATCATTGTGAATTTGTGGTTGAATAAACTAGGATCTAACTATCCTTGTGGTCACATTTTAAAGCATTTATTTGGTAGCTACCATTTTAATGCTGATTTTGAATGCTTTATTTTGAAGCCCACGTTTTTTACTCATTTAGCATTTATCATATTCTTTGTACACGATTGGCTGCCTGATCATTTTTTTGTTCTACGTAGGATGGATGAAGCCAGGCAGCCACTATCAAGGAAATTGCCAATTTCGTCTAGCCAAATTAACCCCTACAGAATGATTATCATAATCCGGCTTGTTATTCTGGGCTTCTTCTTCCATTATCGTGTGACACACCCGGTGAATGATGCCTATGCATTGTGGCTTACGTCTGTCATCTGTGAAATTTGGTTTGCTGTTTCCTGGATTCTTGACCAGTTCCCGAAATGGCTGCCAATTGATCGTGAAACTTATTTAGACAGACTGTCTTTAAGGTTGCTTATTTTTCCTTCATGATGAATTCATGTTAGCATGCAAGTGCTATAGTAATTCTTACTCGGTTCTTTCTTACATGTTTTTAAGGTATGAGAAGGAAGGTCAACCTTCCCAACTCTCTGCGGTTGACTTATTTGTTAGTACAGTGGATCCCTTGAAGGAGCCTCCTTTGGTTACCGCAAATACAGTTCTCTCCATCCTTGCAGTAGATTACCCCGTGGACAAAGTCTCATGCTATGTGTCTGATGATGGTGCTGCAATGCTCACCTTTGAGGCAATGTCAGAAACTTCTGAATTTGCAAAAAAGTGGGTTCCATTTTGCAAGAAATTCAACATTGAGCCAAGAGCACCAGAGTGGTACTTTGCTCAGAAGATTGACTATCTCAAGGATAAAGTGCTACCTACATTTGTTAAGGAGCGAAGGGCTATGAAGGTAAGAAACATCTATCAAGATAGGTTTCCCTTGCATTTGTTTTGAATTCACCAGTAAATATTGCAGTTTCATACTTAATATGTTTATAAACAACGCAGAGAGAGTATGAGGAGTTTAAGGTTCGAATCAATGCCTTGGTTGCGAAAGCTCAGAAAGTTCCTGAAGAAGGGTGGACAATGCAGGATGGCACTCTGTGGCCTGGTAACAATGTCCGAGACCATCCTGGGATGATTCAGGTGCTCCTTTGGAACATTTTCAAAGCTTCTTGTTTTAGTTTTGCTTTTTGTATTTGAAGTTGAAATTTATAATGCAGGTATTCTTGGGCCAAAGCGGTGGGCATGACACTGACGGAAATGAGCTTCCACGACTTGTTTATGTCTCCAGAGAAAAGAGACCTGGTTTTAACCACCACAAAAAAGCTGGTGCCATGAATGCTCTGGTAATTTATTTGCTTCTTCCAATATTTAATATGCTGATGCTTACTACAGTGATCCAAATTGGACTGTTAAATTAGATAGTGGAATCAGAGGTACAAGTTTCCTGAACTTAGCGCATAGCTGGGTTCCATCATGGTTTTGCATTCATTTACATTGTGCTAGTTGCACAAAGTCTTTTGATCTTGCTTATTAGAATGTAGCAGTCTTTTAATTTCCAGTCCTGGTCATTGTTCTAACTTTGCATGTGTGGTTCACACATTTCCAACAGGTCAGAGTTTCTGCTGTTCTAACCAATGCACCATATCTGTTAAACTTGGATTGTGATCACTATATCAACAACAGCAAGGCATTAAGAGAAGCCATGTGCTTTATGATGGATCCACTGGTAGGGAAGAAAGTATGCTATGTTCAGTTCCCTCAGAGGTTTGATGGCATTGATAGACATGATCGATATGCAAATAGGAACATTGTCTTCTTCGATGTAAGCAGTCATCATCCATCTAGTCTTACGATGCTTTTTAAATGTATGACAATATTGGAGAGAAATGCTCTGACATGTTTGAATGGTGCAGATCAACATGAAAGGCTTGGATGGTATTCAGGGCCCAATCTATGTTGGCACAGGATGTGTATTTAGGAGGCAGGCCCTCTATGGTATTGATGCTCCAAAGACCAAGAAGCCACCTACTAGGACTTGCAATTGTTTGCCTAAATGGTGCTGTTGTGGCTTCTGTTGTGGTGGAAGGAACAAGAAGAAGGCAACAAAGAGTAAACAAGAAAAGAAGAGGAAAACTTCTAGAATAGTTGAACATGGAGCTCCAGTATTTGCATTGGAGGGTATCGAAGAGGGAATTGATGGTGGTAAGGCGATATCATCTGGAAGCATAATTCTTTTTTTTATTTAACATTAAATTGTAGCATTTGTTTTTCAGGGAATGAAAAAGAGAAGTCAGGTCTAACATCAGAGCAAAAACTGGAAAAGAAATTTGGGCAATCCCCTGTGTTTGTCGCATCAACTCTACTTGAGAACGGCGGAGCGCTGAAAAGTGCTAGTCCTGCATCCTTGCTAAAAGAAGCCATTCATGTTATTAGCTGTGGTTACGAAGATAAGACTGATTGGGGTAAAGAGGTAAGCAGCTTCTGTCAAACTCTTCAAAACATTTCCATTGGTTATGGCGATGTACTGATGTTGCCTTCTTCTATTTTCATTTTAGGTTGGCTGGATTTATGGTTCTGTCACAGAAGATATTTTGACAGGTTTTAAAATGCACTGCCATGGTTGGCGATCAATTTACTGTATACCTTCAAGAGCTGCATTTAAGGGATCTGCTCCCCTTAATCTTTCAGATCGTCTGCATCAGGTTCTCCGATAGGCTCTTGGCTCAGTGGAAATTTTCTTGAGCCGTCATTGTCCTCTCTGGTATGGATATGGCGGTGGTTTGAAATGGTTAGAGCGCTTATCATACATTAATGCTACTGTATATCCATTGACTTCCATTCCTTTAGTGGCATACTGCACTTTGCCCGCTGTTTGCTTGCTCACTGGAAAGTTCATTACCCCCGAGGTACATTTCTCAAGGCTTATAGTCTACTTGCAGCTGTTAAAGTATGAATGCGCAAGCAGTGAAGCTAACATTATTTTGCTGACCTTCTCTGCAGCTAAGCAATGTTGCCAGCCTGTGGTTTCTGTCACTTTTCATATGCATCTTCGCCACTAGTATCTTGGAAATGAGATGGAGTGGTGTTGGCATAGACAATTGGTGGAGAAATGAACAGTTTTGGGTGATAGGAGGTGTTTCTGCGCATCTCTTTGCCGTATTTCAAGGACTGTTGAAAGTTCTGGCTGGAATTGACACAAATTTTACTGTTACTTCCAAAGGTGGAGATGATGAAGAGTTCTCAGAACTCTATGCCTTCAAGTGGACCACCTTACTCATCCCGCCCACCACCTTACTTATATTAAACTTAATTGGTGTTGTTGCGGGTGTCTCAAATGCAATAAACAATGGATATGAATCATGGGGACCGTTGTTTGGCAAACTATTTTTTGCTTTCTGGGTGATAGTCCATCTGTATCCTTTCCTCAAAGGTTTGCTTGGCCGGCAGAACAGAACTCCCACCATCATTATTGTGTGGTCGATTTTGCTCGCTTCAATCTTCTCTTTATTGTGGGTTCGGATTGATCCATTTTTGGCCAGATCTGATGGACCAGTATTAGAAGAATGTGGGTTAGACTGTGACTAGCAAGGGCGTGCACTCGCCAAATGGTAAATTCTTGTGTTTATGTGTATCAGATGCACGCTGGAGGTGACACCAAGCTGTCGCATGGTTAAGTGAATACACTTGATGGGTGTCTCTTAAATCTGTAGATAAACGAAAAAACTCAGGTGGTTTTGCATTTTTCATTCCAGGGGAGCTGCTTTGGGCGATAATCATGAGGTGGATTCGTCAGTTCATTCGTGTTTTTCTGTGTAAAGATAAGTTGTCGTTGTGGTGCCCTGATTCTTTATTAGTTTGGAGAGAAAGTCAGACAACATAATTTGTGTATTATTGGCAATGTTCATACATATATCGATTTTTACAAATAAAGTAGGCGATGCCGCCTACGTGTATTTTCAAAATGTGAAAGAACTCTCAAATATTTGTATTGTTCACCTTTCAGTGTCAGCTTGAGTAGAAGTTTCATTCTTACAGCGTAGAGCACAAATACTTCTGTATGCCGCTGCTGCGAATTTTCGTACTGCCCTTCATACAAATGAAGGTTGAATATGGTTAAAGTTGAGTGCACATTTGCCCTGTAGTTTTCGAAATCAAAATAGATTTTACTGATGATATTTTGATGAAGAGTACTCTGAGTTTTTGTTCATTTTTATCTCAGAAGAATTCCCAGGCCAGGCTTTTTCACATTTCTCGATTTAAACATGCCCAGAAATTTTTTATTTTTATTTTAATTTTAAGTTAGCCATCTGCCTGAACACATTGATTTGTTGAATTGACCAATAGAGTATCAACTTCGTCACTGAAGCCCTGTTTATCATCAATTGAAATTGTTTACGCATTGACTTGTTACCACGGTCGACGAGCCATGGCCATGCCTAGCATAAGACTTAAGCCAAAAAAAAAAAAAAGAGAGGCATTTTTAAGCGAGTAAAAACTGAAAATCTCTCCCTTAATAGTGTGTAATTACAATTAAGCTCAAGAACAAACTTATAAACCCCATGATGCTAATTTCACGTGTGCAATGGTAAAATTTTGAGAACCATAACCATGAGTCCATGATATTATACTCGCATTCTCGACGTGCCGTCTGTCGCCTGTTGGCCAATGCCACATCGTTAAACCATGCTATATTTTATTATTATTAACTATTAATCTATTATTATAGGGAAAAGGCATTAGCATTAAGTGCTCCTTTCAACTCCTCCGTCAATTCATCACTTAAAGGTTATCAACAAGTCCTCTAACATACGTACCACTGTAAATTATTTTGATTGCTAGATTAAGTTGATGATGTTTTAAATTATATGTTCTCTACTTTTTTAACAATCGTAGTCACGGTTACCTGCATCCCTGCTCTATCTCCCTGGCATGAAATACTATTCTTTTTATTATTAAGAGTCTTGTTTTTCTATTTTCCCCCAAAGCTTAGTTCGCAACAAATCATATTAACAATCTAATTTTGAATAAAACAACATTATTAAGTTTATTTTTTTCATAAAAAAATAAAGAGTCTGGTTTAGTAAGCCTGGGCTTAGGAATTCCCAGGGATATATGGGGGCCATTTTAAGAAGAAAATTGCAAAATCTCAGCCGTCGAATTCCAGCGGAAGGTGGTCAAAAATTGAGATGGAGAAGCGAGAGCTGCAGTCCTCCTTCCTCTGGATGTGACCGGTGGGGAACAACACATGTTCTCACACTCAAAACAGCTGCCCATTCCTCCCATTCCTAACCCCCACCATATTTCTTTCTTTTAAACCCTTTTATAGTTTAATATTTATATTCCCACTTGCTGCAGTTGAGCTGTTGGCATCCACAGTTTTTTTTTTGATTAATTGCGGTTCTTGCATTGACCCATCACAAGCATTATTGTGTAAAACGGCTACAGGTAAATGCCTGGTGTTGTTACTTTTGAGTCATCAGCAGTGTCGGCAGAGATGATGTTGATAAAGTTGGGAATGAGTGGCAGATGTGATTATACCGAGTTCTAGATTTGGTTTTGTCTGGGTTTTACCGGCTTGGGTTTGTGTGAAGTCGAGGTGTTCGACGAATTTACTGTGCGAAGGTAAGAAGCAAGGAATAATAATAGAGGTGTGAAGGGGCGGTGGGAGAGGGGGAGACAGAGGAGGAGGTGGAGAAGGGGCATTGCCAAGCTTCTTCCCCTCCCCAACTTGCCACTTTCTCCATCCCAGATTGGGTGTTCCTCAGATCTGGAGCTGGAATTGTGGAGGCATTGATTGGATCTTGGGGAAAGACGGCTCTTTTCCGGCTTGTTTGCTGAGCAAGTGCAATGGAGGCGAGTGCCGGTCTTGTTGCCGGTTCCCATAACAGGAACGAGCTGGTTGTCATCCGCAGGGATGGAGAATCTGGAGTAAGTGGCCGAATTTGTTTTGCTGATTGGAGAGAAAGTCTGTGAATTTGCTGGGTTTTTCTCTCTGCATTGTAGATTGACGACTTTAAGCTATTTTTTGATCTTGTAGCCGAGGCCTTTGCACCAGTTGAGTGGTCAAATCTGCCAAATTTGTGGTGATGATGTCGGGCTCACTGCCGACAGGGAGCTGTTCGTTGCTTGCAACGAGTGTGCCTTCCCAGTTTGCAGGACTTGCTACGAGTATGAGCGGCGGGAAGGGAATCAGGTCTGCCCGCAGTGTAAAACCAGGTTCAGACGTCTCAAAGGTGAATGCTTTTTACAATTGATTTTGATTTGTGTAGTTTCCCACAGTGACTTTCTGAGTTTGCTCTTTTCCTTTTCCTTGCTGAACCAGGGAGTGCTAGGGTTGCTGGTGATGATGAAGAGGACGACGTTGACGACCTCGAGAACGAGTTCAATTTTGTCGGCAGAGGCAAACAGGACTCGCAGTACTTGGCGGAGGCTATGCTTCAGGGTCATATGGCCTATGGTTATGACATGGACATACCTCAGTCAGTTCATACAATGCCTCAAGTTCCTTTGCTCACTGATGGGCAGATGGTACATTGCCTGCTTGGAAACGGCAATTTTTTGGTTATTGTTGAACTAATTTGCAATTTATGTGGGCTAACTTTTGCTTGATCAGGTTGATGACATTCCTCCTGAACAGCATGCCTTGGTTCCATCATTCATGGGTGGTGGAGGGAAAAGGATTCACCCCCTTCCCTTTGCAGATACTAGTCTTCCAGGTTGCTCTCTTTCTTTCCCTACGCGTGTGCTCTGTCAGTTTTACCTTTTTTATGGACTGCGTGTGTTGACATAAGTGAATGCATCATAAGATTGACAGAATTGTTTACTTTGTAGTACAACCGAGATCTATGGATCCATCCAAGGACTTAGCTGCTTACGGTTATGGAAGCGTTGCTTGGAAGGAGAGAATGGAACATTGGAGGCAAAAGCAGGAGAAACTGCAGGTCGTGAGAAATGAGAATGGTGGAAAAGATTGGGACAATGACGGGAATGGACCTGATCTTCCATTGTAAGCTTTGATGCACTTGCGCAGCCCTCTCCCGTTTAATTATTGCCATTGGATGTGATATAATTTACATGTTTATTTACTGACAATTATATTTGTAATGTCAGTTTTAATGGTCTACGTACATAATGCATGGCTTGCTCGTCCAAGCATTACTGTATGCTTGTTTTAGCTGATGTTAGTCCGGAAGATCTGCAATTACTTTGTAAAACTGTAGATTTTGTTTTGTGAGGGAGGTGGTGGCGTTGTTGCGCATGAGCAGAAGCATGGTTGTGTACAATTAGTTATTGAGGAAAAGAGAAGAAAAGGGTGGCATGTTAGCCGATTGGCATAGATGATCTTTTTTAAGTGTTCCTGTTAGTTCTGTATTATTGTTCATTTGATGATAATTCTTGTATGCATATTTAGCTTTTTTGTGAATTTGTGGTCGAATAGATCAGAATATAATTATCCCTCTGTTTGTATTGTTCAAGCATTCATTCAGTTGTTGCTAATGTTCTATTAAATACTCGTTTTCTGACATGTTTGAAAGCATTTTTCTGACCAAATAGCATTTGAGGTGAAGCATTCCGCAGAGTTACTTTCGTGTTACCATATGCAATTTATTTGTGAAGAGAATCTAATGGTGGTGCATCCAGCTAATTGGTTCAAACATGACTTCTCTTATAGTTGTTTGTTGTATTTCTAAGGATCGTTGTTCAAATGATGATGTTGTTGATTGCATATTTTGGCTTTATTTGAATTTATAGTTGAATCAATCGCGATCTAATTATTTCTCTAGTAATATTTTTTAGCATTTATTGAACAATTACTATTTGTAATGGTCTACTGAATGCTGGTTCTTCCATACATTTGGAAGCCATGTTTTTGTCTGATTTATTTTCTTCTTGACATGATTGGCTAACTGTTGAACTCTTTCTTTGCGTAGGATGGATGAAGCCAGGCAGCCACTATCAAGGAAATTGCCAATTTCGTCTAGCCAAATTAACCCCTACAGAATGATTATCATAATCCGGCTTGTTATTCTGGGCTTCTTCTTCCATTATCGTGTGACACACCCGGTGAATGATGCCTATGCATTGTGGCTTACGTCTGTCATCTGTGAAATTTGGTTTGCTGTTTCCTGGATTCTTGATCAGTTCCCGAAATGGCTGCCAATTGATCGTGAAACTTATTTAGACAGACTGTCTTTAAGGTTGCTTGTTTCTCCTTTATGATGAATTCATGTTAGCATGCAAGTGCTATAGTAATTCTTACTTGGTTCTTTCTTACATGTTTTTAAGGTATGAGAAGGAAGGTCAACCTTCCCAACTCTCTGCGGTTGACTTATTTGTTAGTACAGTGGATCCCTTGAAGGAGCCTCCTCTGGTTACCGCAAATACAGTTCTCTCCATCCTTGCAGTAGATTACCCCGTGGACAAAGTCTCGTGCTATGTGTCTGATGATGGTGCTGCAATGCTCACCTTTGAGGCAATGTCAGAAACTTCTGAATTTGCAAAAAAGTGGGTTCCATTTTGCAAGAAGTTCAACATTGAGCCAAGAGCACCAGAGTGGTATTTTGCTCAGAAGATTGACTATCTCAAGGATAAAGTGCTACCTACATTTGTTAAGGAGCGAAGGGCTATGAAGGTAAGAAACATCTATCAAGATAGATTTCCCTTGCATTTGTTTTGAATTCACCAGTCAATATTGCAGATTCATACTTAATATGTTTATGAACAATGCAGAGAGAGTATGAGGAGTTTAAGGTTCGAATCAATGCCTTGGTTGCTAAAGCTCAGAAAGTTCCTGAAGAAGGGTGGACAATGCAGGATGGCACTCTGTGGCCTGGTAACAATGTCCGAGACCATCCTGGGATGATTCAGGTGCTCCTTTGGAACATTTTCAAAGCTTCTTGTTTTAGCTTTTCTCTCTTTTTTTTAATCTGAAATTAAAATTTACAATCCAGGTATTCTTGGGCCAAAGTGGTGGGCATGACACTGATGGAAATGAGCTACCCCGACTTGTTTACGTCTCCAGAGAAAAGAGACCGGGTTTTAACCACCACAAAAAAGCTGGTGCCATGAACGCTCTGGTAATGAATTTGCTTCTTTCAAATGCTTATATTTTGATGCTTTATACAATGATCTAGAGCAGACTGTTAAATGTGACCTTGGAAACCAATATATTAGAATCCTGAAATATGGGCACAGTTGGGTTCCATTTTTCTTTTTCTATTCATTTACGTTGTAATAGTTGTTCAAAATTCAAATGCATATCATCACCGGTCTTCTGGTCTTGTTCTTAGGATGTACAAGTCTCGTCCTTCTAAGTTGTCTTCTAATTTCCACGAATCTGATTACTCCTCTCACATTTAGTTACATTTTTTCGACAGGTTAGAGTTTCTGCTGTTTTAACTAATGCACCGTACCTGTTAAACTTGGATTGTGATCACTATATCAACAACAGCAAGGCATTAAGAGAAGCCATGTGCTTTATGATGGATCCACTGGTAGGGAAGAAAGTATGCTATGTTCAGTTCCCTCAGAGGTTTGATGGCATTGATAGACATGATCGATATGCAAATAGGAACATTGTCTTCTTCGATGTAAGCAGTCATCATCCATCTAGTCTTACGATGCTTTTTAAATGTATGACAATATTGGAGAGAAATGTTCTGACATGTTTGAATGGTGCAGATCAACATGAAAGGCTTGGATGGTATTC
This sequence comes from Piper betle, assembly GCA_033002965.1. Taxonomy (NCBI): domain Eukaryota; kingdom Viridiplantae; phylum Streptophyta; class Magnoliopsida; order Piperales; family Piperaceae; genus Piper; species Piper betle. The sequence continues at coordinate 136,938 of JAURVB010009108.1, forward strand.
AGGGTCCAATCTATGTTGGCACAGGATGTGTATTTAGGAGGCAGGCCCTCTATGGTATTGATGCTCCAAAGACCAAGAAGCCACCTACTAGGACTTGCAATTGTTTGCCTAAATGGTGCTGTTGTGGCTGCTGTTGTGGTGGAAGGAAAAAGAAGAAGGCAACAAAGGAGAAGCATGAAAAGAAGAGGAAAATATCTGCCAAAGTTGAAGATGGAGCACCAATATTTGCGTTGGAGGGTATTGAAAAGGGAATTGAAGGTGGTAACAAGCCGTTATCTTTCGGTAGCTCTTAATTCCTTTGGTTTCTTATTTTGTGTACTAAACTATAGCATTTGTTTTTCAGGGAATGAAAAAGAGAAGTCAGCTCTAACATCAGAGCAAAAACTGGAAAAGAAATTTGGGCAATCCCCTGTGTTTGTCGCATCAACTCTACTTGAGAACGGCGGAGCGCTGAAAAGTGCTAGTCCTGCATCCTTGCTAAAAGAAGCCATTCATGTTATTAGCTGTGGTTACGAAGATAAGACTGATTGGGGTAAAGAGGTAAGCAGCTTCTGTCAAACTCTTCAAAACATTTCCATTGCTTATGGCAATGTACTGATGTTGCCTCCTTCTATTTTCTTTTTAGGTTGGCTGGATTTATGGTTCTGTCACAGAAGATATTTTGACAGGTTTTAAAATGCACTGCCACGGTTGGAGATCAATTTACTGTATACCTTCAAGAGCTGCATTTAAGGGATCTGCTCCCCTTAATCTTTCAGATCGTCTGCATCAGGTTCTCCGATGGGCTCTTGGCTCAGTGGAAATTTTCTTGAGCCGTCATTGTCCTCTCTGGTATGGATATGGCGGTGGTTTGAAATGGTTAGAGCGCTTATCATACATTAATGCTACTGTATATCCATTGACTTCCATTCCTTTAGTGGCATACTGCACTTTGCCCGCTGTTTGCTTGCTCACTGGAAAGTTCATTACTCCCGAGGTACATTTCTCAAGGCTTAGTCTACTTTCAGCTGTTAAAAGTATGAATGCGCAAGCAGTGAAGCTAACATTATTTTGCTGACCTTCTCTGCAGCTAAGCAATGTTGCCAGCCTGTGGTTTCTGTCACTTTTCATATGCATCTTCGCCACTAGTATCTTGGAAATGAGATGGAGTGGTGTTGGCATAGACAATTGGTGGAGAAATGAACAGTTTTGGGTGATAGGAGGTGTTTCTGCGCATCTCTTTGCCGTATTTCAAGGACTGTTGAAAGTTCTGGCTGGAATTGACACAAATTTTACTGTTACTTCCAAAGGTGGAGATGATGAAGAGTTCTCAGAACTCTATGCCTTCAAGTGGACCACCTTACTCATCCCGCCCACCACCTTACTTATATTAAACTTAATTGGTGTTGTTGCGGGTGTCTCAAATGCAATAAACAATGGATATGAATCATGGGGACCGTTGTTTGGCAAACTATTTTTTGCTTTCTGGGTGATAGTCCATCTGTATCCTTTCCTCAAAGGTTTGCTTGGCCGGCAGAACAGAACTCCCACCATCATTATTGTGTGGTCGATTTTGCTCGCTTCAATCTTCTCTTTATTGTGGGTTCGGATTGATCCGTTTTTGGCCAGATCTGATGGACCAGTATTAGAAGAATGTGGATTAGATTGTAATTAGTAAGTCATGCGTGCATTCTTGGTGGTCTAAAGATCAAATACTTGGTATTTATGTTCATCGATAGAGCAGTTTAGACACAGAGCTGTCAGGATGCTTATGTAACTACGTACTCGATGGACGCATGTTAAATCTGTAGATAGAAGCTCAAGTGTTCTTTCGTTCTCTGGGGGACTGATTCAGGCTTGGACGGCAATGAAGAGTTTGACGCTTTGTTCATTCATATTTTTCTGTCGAGAGAGAAGTCGTTGCTGCAGTGCCCCTATTCTTTATTAGTGTCGGGAGAAAAAGTCAGGACAACATTATTTATGTATTGTTGCTGTTGTTCATCCGTAAATTGATTTTTTTACAAATAAGGTAGGCATTGCCACCTAAAGTTCATTTGCAGATTGTGAGAGACTCTCAAATGTTTACTCCATTGTATTATTATCATTTTTCTGGGGTTCACTTTGCGATCAGGTCTGTCTGGAGAAGAGAATATGGAAGGCATGTTTTGTTGAACGTTGGATGACTCAAAAGCTCATAATAACCAGATGTAAGGTTTCCAAGGGTGAGAGTACAGCTCAAAAAGCAGACAACACTATAAACATACGAGTAAAGTTTCATCATGATTAGTCTATAAGCAGCAGTTAGAATCAGTTAATGGTTTGTTACCCTTTCATGATCATACCCTATCAAACATAATATTGGCCTACGGGTTGGTTACTTACTTTGCCATGGTTTGTTGTCTTCTTGTTAGTACCATGCATATTTTTCTATCATATATGAATTGTGAAGGGAAAAGATATTTAAGTAATGAAGTACCATGAATACTGGGTACGATCAATTGACATAGAGGATGTGCTGATCAATTGACATTTTTTTCAAACCTGATCAATCGACATTCAGGAATAATTACGATGAGTTACAAACAGCTATGGGTTGAAATTGGTTCATTGGCGACCCAAGATGAAGAAGTATCTATGACGACGTTGTACTCATCATCATCCCTCCCAGGAGATGATAAAAATGGCTTTGGGGGCATTTGCAGAAGCTCCACACTTCCTTCTAACATTTCCACAACTTTGGTCATTGAGGGTCGATCCATGGGCTTCATCTGTATGCACCACAGACCAACTATAAGCAATTTCTTCACCACTTCCTTTTCTCCCTCCGAAGCATCCAACATGGCTTCAACCTCTTGATCTTCATGTAGCTTGTCGTAAATCCATGATGGGAAATACACCTGACTTGTTTTTGCAGTGGGATTGATATTCTTTCTTTTGCCCGCCATTTCCATCAACAACATTCCATAACTATAGACATCAGACTTGCTAGACACTCCGGCAGAGCTCTTGTAGAACAATTCGGGTGCCATGTAGCCTATCGTTCCCCTCATAGCAGTAACGGAGACGACGCTCTGATCAGTGGAACAATATTTGGAAAGTCCAAAGTCAGATATCTTCGGTGTTAGATTCTCATCCAAAAGAATATTATGGGGTTTGATGTCAAAATGTAAAATCTTCATATCACAGCCTTGGTGCAAGTACTGAATCCCACGAGCAATGCCGATTGCAATCTGATAGACTTTATCCCAGCTGAGTGAGTGACCTGTCTTCGGTAGAAAATATGTGCTTGTCCAGCGACCCATTTGGCATGTACTGGTAGACGAGGGCTCTCCTTGTTCCCGCGGAGCAAAACCCAAGAAGCTGCACAATGTTGGTGTGATGAATCCGTCCAATGGTGGCTATTTCATTGATGAAGTCCTGCCCATTGCCCTTGGAGTCCGACAACATCTTCACTGCGACCAATTGGCCACTTGAAAGCTTCCCCTTGTAAACGGATCCGAATCCACCCTTCCCTAGCTTCTCCTTGAAATTCCGGGTGATCTTTATGATGTGCAAATAAGAGTAAGTTTTTGGGATGCTCTTCTTGTATTGTTGGAGGAATTCTTCGATTGATTCGTCAGTGGACAGATGCCTCCTCAGGAATTTGTACGCAATTACAGCTAACATGATGAGTGCTCCGACAGACGATCGGGCAATGAAGAAGGGTTCTATATATGCACACAATCAATCAAGAATTAGAATTAGTTGTCCGCAATTAGTATATGTAAACATGATACGTTCGTCAACAATATATGCAATTGCTTAGCAGCTTGTATAGGTGAACTTACCGGCAACTCTACGGACTGTTGGAAGAGCATCTGCAAAGTCAAGTACGTAGATGATTGTTAGATCACGAGACTGCAGGAAATAATTACATTAATATTACAAGTAATTAACTGCAAGCTGTTAGAAAGTAAAAAATAAAAATAAATAATAAATGATAAATGATAAGAAAAGAAAGTTGCAGTTGTGAATAGTTGGCACCTATTATGCTTCACCAGGCCGCTTGGAGAAGACCTGTAGAAATAGATATAAAACCCCAGTAAGTGGACTACTCACCAAAGAAGCAAAAACTGATCAGCAACTTATAATATGGCTTAATTTCTAATTATTTGCTACAGTGTGTTGAAAGAAAATGTCAATCATGATGAAAAGAACCCAAAACCCACATAGAAATGATCGGGGGCGTCTCTCACACAATGGCGGGATATAGTTATGATATAGTAACGTCATTGAAACCCGTGTTCATACGCTGGTGGATATCGGCGAAAGAGCAGTTCAAGCATTCTCCGATCTCTGCAATGGTAGAAGCTACAACGCTGCAATTTTCAGGAAGAAAGTTAGAATTGTAGTCACGGCGGGAGAAAAGCACTGCCTGTAGGGTGTGGTTAATTTCTCGAGAGCTGTTGAAGCAAGGAGAGGTTGCTACATAGGAGGTTTGGTAACAGAAAAGGGCATTCTCCCAGCACTACTTGCTTCGTCATTTCTGAGAGTAGTAGTCCTCTAAATTCAAATGTTACTAAATGTGGTTCTGTAGCGAGGTAAAGACGAGCAATTATCAGGTTTGAGACCCGGATCGATGAGGCGGATGGTCATTATTCGTGGTATCAATTGATTTCACTTGATAAGATTTCATTTGGCCCAGATCATTCACACGTATCATGGCCTGGTTGTTTTCACAAGACGGCTCCAACAGCTGGTCCTAATACCTGAAAGGTACATCATGCTTGGGAGTTGCCCACAGGGAAAACCAGTGCTAGTGCTGCTGCTTTGGAGCAAAAGAAGAAGAAGAAAGAAGGGATTTGTGGCCCAATACGAGTACAGCATGCTCTCCAATATTCTACAACTCTCTGAACGATGCCTTGGTTTTAAGCAAGCAAGATGGAAATCACTCAAATGTTACAATTAAGTGCTTTGTACGAGATGAAGCTTTAAATTTCTCTAAATAGATGAAGCTTTCGCGATGGTTTCCTACCTGTTTCCTGAGTGACGTAGATGTTGGTCATGCGTGGGGCATTTTGTGTGGAAAATAAAGACCGGCAAGTGGCGAAGACCTCGTTTGCAAGACTTTGGCCGAAACCCCTTGGTAAGTCATGTAGAAGAGCATGCATGATACGTAATTGAAAATCTTATCAATTATATATGGCCCAGCTCATAAATGAATTCAATGAATTGAAAGATCAAAAGTCTGCAAATCACTCATAAAACAAGCCAGATTAGCTCTAGGGAAGGAGTAATAACCGATCAAGTACTTTTTCCACTCGAGGACGTGGGTTCCCGTCTAACACACGACTAAGATTTTTCAGAGATAGTTATCAGACGCATACAATTCAATACATCACGATGAAGACGGGGAAAGAGTTCCAGTCAATCCAAGACTACCTAGGTAGTGGCCATTGGTCTGTGTGGAAATTAGATAAACAATGGATGAGCGGAGAAGACTAGCAATACTAATGCAAGACTTTGCCGGCCCCATATGCAATGCCTCATAAAGGACGTTAGAAGGATCAGGCCGCCTGCAAATTGGAAGCTGTATGTATATATGGATAGATAGTTGATAAACTGAAATATTCCTAAGTTTTTTTTAAAATTTTTTTATTTTTGTTGAAGCATCTATCAGATCAAAGACAAGGGTAGTGTTCCTTCTCCTTCTTATGATGATCGGTAGCTACTTTATTACATGTTAGGATTAACCAAACACCTAATTTTTTATTTTAACACATAATTAATAAGTAGTACCAACTAAACTAGACAACACTAATTTTACGTGGAAAAAAAATACCATGTAAAATGGCAACACTAAATTTAAATAAAAGATCCCAAAATCTTGAGAAAAACCCCAAGGCAACGACTAGATCAAATTTATTATTTTACAAATTAATACAAAAAATAAAGTATTAATCATGAATAAAGAGAATAAAAGAAAGATGTCACTAATTAAAAATTTTAGAAAGCTACCATTAATTATAGTAAACAAATCTCAACCAAATCTTTACATTTTTTCAATACCTACAATTTTCCTCTTTTTACCTTGTATTTATTTTTCTCTACGCCAAAGAAGAAAAGCGTGTGCTGTCATTTTTTTTCTCTTTCACGACACCAAATTCGTTTCGTAAAAGAATTTTAATTTTTACCCCAAACAAAATTGTCATTTCCTGCAGTTATATACGAGTGACAACCCAACGGTACCCACCATGTTCCGAGTCGGATTAATGGCATCTACCCATGATCGAGTGGTTATGGGTAGTGATGAGAACAGATGCCATGCTGAAAGGCCGTCTCACTCAAGTTTCGGTTCAGGAAACGGGAACAGCCCCCGCACTGCGGATACCCTCGATTCCAAGTCTTGTGCACGGCCGGCGACACTCTCATTCATCTCCCTGCTTACTCGCAGCCTCTCAACATAACCTACATCTCTTATGAAGGTTTAGAAATGCTGAAAATATCCCACGACTGCCCAGAGGACGTCCTCTTCCGCCTCAACTTCTCCTCTATACCGTTCAGTTTATTATTTTGATCCTAATTATTATTATTATGGATGTAGAATGGCATCGGTATCAGAGAAAGTGGAGATAACAAAGATCGAGTTTTCAAGTCGAATTACCGATTGTGATCAGCTGGTTGAGGTGAGTTACCAAAGCCAAGGGCCCAACGACCATGTCTATGTAGGAAGTACCGAAGACGTCGATTGGGCTACGCTCCCAAGCGCCTGCCGAAGGGGACCGACCGTCAGCATTCCATTCTCATAATTTTCGTGCCTTTTTTTTTCTTGGAGTTTATCCGATGTAACTTCTCAATTCAAAAATATACGTTGATACACAACTTTATCCACTTATTGTCTCAAATAGGTCATAACCTTTTATCCAATTTATTTAAGTCAATCACTTAGTGATGGTTCTGACTAGTAATAGTTTCGTACAAATATTTTAAAATATAAATAATTAATTATTTTTCTATTTTAATAGTGTTAATTACTCAGTCACTTAAGAGATATTAATTTAACAAATTTTTCATCAGCCATTTTGTTAAAATATAAATCATAAACAAACAAATTAGGCTCTTAAAAATTTCGTTAAACACTTAACCGGCAGAAAATATCCATAAACTAAAATTTTTTATGAACAAGGTCTGATACTATTTGTTGGGATTAACTAAATATCTAAATCCTTATTTCAACACATAATTAATAAAAAGTACCAATCAAAATTGAAACAGGCGATATAAAATACTTTCCAATAAAAGCAAAATATTTTTACGTGAAAAATTTTAAATTTGGGAAAAAACTACAGGCAAATGACACGATTAAATTCACTATATTCAAACTTTGATATAAAAAATATCTACACAGAAAACAAATTTCCGGATAAAAGGTTATTTTAATTTCTATAAAATTAGTTCTAACCATAAATAAAAAAAATGGAGAATTACGAATTAAAAACTTGACGAAGTTACTGGTTCACGGTTACAAGCGAATCTCAACCAAACGTTCACCTCCGCCCTCTCCACGCATGCCCACCTCCGTCGTCTCCCTCGGAGGGCTACAGAAGCCTCGGCGCCACCCTCCTCGGCCTCGCCGACTACGACTCCGCCATCACTGTGTAGTAATATGTTGTTAGTCTGCACATTTATGCTAATAACTTCATGAATTTTTTCCCTTGACTTCATTGTGTTTAATTGATATCCTACCTGCTTCAAATACTAAAATGAAATTTATCTGTTTCCTCTATATGGCTGGATGTTAGTCTGTCTAAATTGAAACTCCTACCAGTACAAGTGATGGGGTTATCCTGCTATTGCATTTAGAATATTGAGCTTGATTAGTCAATTCATGCTAGGGGAATCAATTTTTGGGTTATGAATTAGATGTTGTAGGCCAATGATGTGAAACGATAACGTTTATATTTTTACTCATATTGAGGAATATTGCGTACCCCAGATGGCAATGATTTATGGCCTTTGGGCGTTGTCGTTTGTTTCTGCGTTTCTTGTTTGCCACTACATTTCTAAGATTGATATATTTATAATGTTATTTCTAAATGTTTTCTTTTTGGTGCTTGTTTCAGTTCGAAGAGTGTATCAAGGATTGTGACAAAGCTGTGGAAAGAGGTCGAGAGCTTAGATCTGACTTTAAGATGATTGCTCGAGCCTTGACAAGGAAGGGAACAGCTTTGGTGAAGTTGGCTAAATCTTCCAAGGATTATGATATTGCAATTGAAACTTTCCAGAAGGCTCTGACCGAGCATAGGAATCCTGACACTTTAAAGACACTGAATGACGCAGAAAGAGCTAAGAAAGACCTGGAGCAGCAGGAATATTATGATCCTAACTTGGCGGATGAAGAGCGTGAAAAGGGTAATATTGCCTTCTCCATTACTTTCACATGTGTATTTGTCTGGTAGTTTAATGGTTTAGAGTTCTTAAAGGTTTATTAAGAGGTTCTTAGTTGGTATTCATTACTTACTTTTCGTAATAGTTAAATGTGTTACTGTGTAGTATCATGCAAAAAATGAGATGCTGCTAAGGAAATCTATTGGGTGTTTCCATTATCTGCTTTTCTTTGAAATTGCTATTTGATAGTGGCCGTTTTACTTTATCCTAATAGAACATGCTATCTGACGCCAAGAATGTCTAGTGATTGTAACTGAAATCCTGCTATAAATTTGTAGACCACTTCTCATTAAAGCATAAACCCGTTAGGGTAAGAGATGGGTAGTACATTCAGGGCCAAGTGAGATTTAATTGTGTAGGAATGGGATTACTTCAACTAAGCATATCCGCTTCCTTCCATTTTCATTCTCATCTTTTTTTTCTTTTTTTTTTAGTTTTTTTAATATAGGTGATGGCTGCTTTAAGCAGCAGAAATATCCAGAAACTGTGAACATTACACTGAAGCTTTACGAAGAAACCCAAAGGATCCAATGGTAATTTTTCATCTTTGCTACTGTGTAACTGTGTTATTTGTACTTGTAATGTTAAATGCAGTTATATCATCGTTGTATTTTTTGGGGGGCTTATTTTGTGTGATTAAGTGATCTCATTATTGCTGTGATTTTTGACACACTGACTGGTATTCTAGTTATGCTGATCGCTTGTGGCATTTCAGGATTACAGTAACAGGGCAGCTTCTTACACTAAATTTGGAGCCCTGCCTGAAGGCTTGAAGGATGGTGAGAAGTGCATAGAGTTCGATCCAGCAATGGCGGGATATAGTAATATGCATCTAAACCCGTGGTCATACACTGGTGGATATCGGCAAAAGAGCAGTTCAAGCATTCTCCGATATCTGCAATGGTAGAAGTTACAGCGCTGCAATTTTCAGGAAGTTAGAATCGTAGTCACAGATGGAGAGAAACACTGCCTGTAGGGTGTGGTTAATTTCTCGAGCTGTTGAAACAAGGAGAGGTTGCTACATAGGAGTTTGGTAACAGGAAAGGGCATTCTCCCAGCACTACTTGCATCGTCATTTCTGTGAATGGTAGTCCTATTATTAAAGACCAAAATGTATTGTATGTGGTTCTATAGCGAGGTAAAGACGAGCAATTATCAGGTTTGAGACCCGGATCGATGAGGCTGATGGTCATATTCGTGGTATCAATTGATTTCACTTGATAAGATTTCATTTGGCCCTGATCATTCACACGTAACATGGCCTAGTTGTCTTCACAAGACAGGCTCCGACTTTTTGTCCGGCATATAAAAGGTACATCATGCTTGGGAGTTGCCCACAGGGAAAACCAGTGCTAATGCTGCTTCTTTGGAGCAAAAGAAGAAGAAGAAAGAAGGGATTTGTGGCCCAATACGAGTACAGCATGCTCTCCAATATTCTACAGCTCTCTGAACGATGCCTTGGTTTTAAGCAAGCAAGATGGAAATCACTCAAATGTTACAATTAAGTGCTTTGTACGAGATGAAGCTTTAAATTTCTCTAAATAGATGAAGCTTTCGCGATGGTTTCCTACCTGTTTCCTGAGTAACGTAGATGTTGGTCATGCGTGGGGCATTTTGTGTGGAAAATAAAGACCGGCAAGTGGCGAAGACCTCGATTGCAAGACTTTGGCGGAAACCTCTTGGCAAGTCATGTAGAAGAGCATGCATGAGACGTAATTGAAAATCTTATCAATTATATATGACCCAAGCTCATAAATGAATTCAATGAATTGAACGATCAAAAGTCTGCAAATTACTTTCATACAAACCTGAAGCCAGAGGATAATAGTCATCAAGTACATCACGATGAAGACGGGGAAAGGGTTCCAGTCAATCGAAGACTACCTCAGGTAGTGGCCATTGGTCAGTGTGGAAATTATATAAACAATGGATGAGCGGAGAAGACTAGCAATAGTAATGCATGACTTTGCCGGCCCCATGAAGGACGCAGAAGGATCAGGCCGCCTGCAAATTGGAAGCTGTCTGTATAAATGGATAGATAGTTGATAAACTGAAATATTCCCAAGTTTTTTGAATGTATTTTTATTGTTGAAGCATCATGATCAGATCAAAGACAAGGGTAGTGTTCCTTCTCCTTCTCCTGATGATCAGTAGCAGTACTATTGTACCCGCCCTGTTCCGAGTAGGATTAATGGCATCTGCTCATGACCAACATGATCGAGTAGTTCCGGGTAGTGATGAGAAGTGCAAGCCAAGCAGTTGCCGTGCTGAAGGGCCTCGAATCAAGTTTCCGTTCAGGAAACGGGAACAGCTCCCGCACTGCGGATACCCTGGATTCCAAGTCTCGTGCACGGCCAGGGCGACACTCTCATTCTTCTCCCCGGTTACCCGCAGCCTCTCAACGTAACCTACATCTCTTATGAGGGTTTTGAAATGCTGACAATATCCCACGACTGCCCAGAGAACCTCCTCTTCCGCTTCAACCTGTCCTCTACACCGTTCAGTTTATTTTATGTTGAACCTAATCATGATTATTTTTATGGATGTAGAATGGAATCGGTATTGATGAAAGTGGAGATAACAAAGATCGAGTGTTCAAGTCGAATTACCAATAGAGATCAGCTGGTCGAGGTGAGCTGCCCACGCCAAGGGCCCAGCGACCTTGTCTATTTAGCAAGTACCAAACACGTCGATTGGGCTACGCTCCCGAGCGCCTGCCGAAGGGGACCGACCATCAGCATTCCATCGTACCATGTCTATTGTACCGGTGATCATTATGTTAATTGGGTGTCTGTTTTTGTGGATTCTATTCTTTCCAATCAGGAAGTGTCACTCACCTGGGTTCTGCCCGGTTGTGAAGACTGCGCTTATACTGGAGGAACATGTCAGTTCGCTGAAAGCACTACTAACAGGACCTTTTGTAAATATCACGATACTCCTCAATATTCTGGTCCTTCCTTTCGCGATCATGATCAAGAGGGTATATTTTCATTGAAAACTGAAAAAAACTTTTGATAATACATGCCTTGACGGAGATTCTAGTCTTTTAATTCTATGATGCAAGTCTGATTACTTTTTTCTTTTGTAACAGGAACAGGCCGTTCAACAAAATATGTCATCTTAGGTATATATGAAATTTCTGTCGTCCTGTCGTGTTGAATAAATAATCACAAAATTTCTCCCTTAATCACAATTCAAATTCTGCAGGTGTGATACTTGGGGTTGTGTTTATAGCATTGGCCTCCGGAATTGCTTACTGCAGAGTCCAACAGCATAAAAAATCTACCAAGGAAAAATTGGAAAAGCAAAAGAAGGTAGATAAGTTCTTGGAGGACTACAAATCTCTAAAGCCTACCAGGTACTCGCATGCTGACATCAAAGCCATGACCAGTTACTGGAAAACCAAGTTGGGCGAGGGAGGCTATGGAACTGTTTATGAAGGTGAGCTTCCAAATCAAACTCCTGTGGCTGTTAAGATCCTAAAAATCTCCGTTGATGACGGAGGAGACTTCATCAACGAAGTCGGCACCATTGGAAGAATCCACCACGTGAATGTGGTCAGGCTTCTCGGCTTTTGTGCCGATGGTATTCATCAGGCACTCGTATACGAGTTCATGCCGAATGGGTCGCTCGACAAGTTCATCTTCTCGAGAGAAGGCAGAGGAAAAGTTGGTTCTTGGGAATTTCTTCAGGGCATCGCCACTGGCATAGCTCAAGGGATTGAATACCTTCATCAGGGATGTGACCAGCGCATTCTCCATTTCGACATCAAACCCAGCAATATACTGCTGGATCAGAACTTAGAACCCAAGATATCTGATTTCGGGCTGGCAAAGTTGTGTTCCAAGGATGCCAGTCTCGTGTCCATGAGCGCAGTGAGGGGTACGATGGGCTACATCGCACCAGAAATACTCACTAGGAATAGCCGAAATGTTTCCAGCAAATCAGACGTATATAGCTATGGTATGTTGTTGTTGGAAATGGTTAGTGGTAGGAGGAATATATTTGAAGGCGATGCAAGAAACAATACTGGCCAGGTGTACTACCCTGAATACTTGTATACCTGTCTTAAGAATGGGCAAGAGATGGAACTTGATGCATCCATGGGGGAGATTCCGAAATTGCGAAGAAGTTGATCATCGTGGCAATGTGGTGCATTCAGTGGTTCCCAGTTAATCGGCCCTCGATGAAAACTGTGATTAAGATGATGCAGGGAAGCATTGACAGTCTAGAAATTCCTCCAAATCCTTTTGTTGTCGGAGATGATACAAAAACTGAAAATGAAGCTCATGTCATCACTCTGGACACTATTTTGGAGTAGGAAAGGTTTTTGTCACGGCCATAAATGCTAGCTACGACTTTAGCGTAAGAAGAAGAAAAAGGATTCATTGTCTTTTTAATTGTTTGTTTAATTATGATAAAAAACATTGTCTAATGTTGCTTCGAAGTGAATGGGGGGCAACTGTACGTACTCTTCATAAATTGCATCAAATGTTCTTGTTCCTAATTTATAACGGAACCATTGGATGTGTTCACTGATACTAAATCAAGGTACTATTTTTCTTCGTTAGTCGAATGATTGCTCGATAGTTTATGCTCTCAAGCAACAAGTAATTTGTGTTCAATCGATCAGTTGATTGTGTATTAAATATGAAATTCCAAGTCTCCAATTCTTTCTAACATTCTTGTGATATTTGATCATTTGATGCTCAATTCTAACACTATTCATGTACTACTTTAGTTTCGAATTACCACGAAATCACAAGTAATAGTGAATGGTTAAGCTTGCTAATTAGGTAGGACTCGTGTAATTTTTGTCCCAAAAAATTAGTTATATTTAAAATGCATTTAATTTAATATCCTTTATAAATAGATATGTTTATCAAGTAAGTCAAGTTGAATTTTCCTCAAACTCAAATTTTATTTGTTTCACTTTGAATTGAATTAATTAGACACGAGCCCAACCTTGCTTTAGTTGAGTTTAGGTCAAATTTAAACGGTACCTTATCTGCCAATAGTTGGAGATAAAATTTGGTCAAATTTAAACTACTTTGAACTACAGGTCAAATTTGGTCAAGTTTTGGCTCTCCATGACTTCTTCAGATCTGGACTCATCTAAATTAAAACTGATTTGAAAAATCATTCTTTAGATATATGTGTTAACTGACCCATTCAGTATTTTTTTTGTCAAAATAACCATTTGAAATATTAATATAAAGTTTTAGAGGTTTTTACGAAAAAATATTTATTTTTATAATATTTACATGACGTCAAACCTAGTGAAAAATTTTCAATAATGGCTTTAGTTTTAAAATTATTCCAATTTTTTTAAAATGATTTATTTAAAAAAAATGATTAATGAAATATTTTGGAGACCTTGGCTGCTGGTTGGGTGATGTGAGCTGGCCAAATTTGATTCCCTGACAATATGGCCACCCCAAAATATTTTTTAAATAATTTTTTTATTTTGAACTATTTTAAATTCATGAGAATTTATGTCATTGTTAAAAATTTTACAATATATTTAAAAATTTTGAATTAAAGTAAATTAGCTTTTTTCATAAAAATTTAAAATAATATATGAATATATATGGTTATGTTACCAAGGTCGGGTACTAAGATAAAAATTTGAACACAAACCAAACTAAAAAGAGGGCATAAAAATAAGACTTGAACTACTTTGAACTACAGGTAACTCCAATTGATTCGAGTAAGGTTGATCTTTGTATTGCTTTGGCTAAAAACAAATTGAATTGTATTCTTCAACAACAAACCAAAGTTACATTGGTTGTTTGGTAACCATGTAAAATCCAAATATAAACTGTAAATAAATCGAATAAACTACATTAGATTTGATTTCTAACTAAATATTCTCAAATAAACCAAATGTACCCCTCTCTCTTTATCCATCAACCTTCATCTCTCTTTTAATGACGAAAATTTAATTTGACTTGTGGTTTCCACATCTTATATTAGTTTCGAAACCAAGGTAGTATTCTAGTTGTGACTAAATTAAAACCTAAATTGGAGGAGCATCAAACCAAATTCTTGAGCTGAGCCTGTTAACTAGATACCAATCTAGTTAGAACAGTATATTCGAGCACAAATTAATTTATAATAACACTATTTTTAAAAAAAAAAACGATGCGTAAAGGATAGAGAAGCTTCCAGAAACCTAATATATCTGATTAAACCCATTCTTCTCGCAATGTTCATAATTGTGAACTTTTTTCTCGCATCAATTCATCGTCCCATATCGGAACTCGTCATCCCCACATTCTCAAACTTAAAAAATCGTTGCAAATACCAAAACTGAAATGGGTACCGCATAGAAGACGAATAATCTGCTCGAAGTCGCCATTTTTCCCCCGAAGATTTTTGCAACAAACCGGGGAGAACAAGAGGCTTCGTCGGCACTCGGCAAACCAGACAGAGCAAGAAGTGTTGAAGCCCGTAACACCGGTATCGATTGTCGAACCCGGTAGAATTACTTGGCTAAATCAAACGATTCTTGGAATTAATTAGGATGACGATTTGTATTTTGCTAGTGGAGAGCAGCCAATCATCCAACAGATTTTTTTTTTTTGATTAACTGATGGATAGCTTCCCTTAAAAAATTATATATTGAAAATTTTGTATTTATTTTAATTAAAAAGGCTTTTTTCAGTCCTCGAAAGCTCGTCATAGAATGTTCAAATATTATTGTTCTCATTAATTATTTTGTTGAAATAGACGACGTAGAAAAAGGGTACCAGATCGTCTTCGTGTTTCTAAACGGTCGAATCACTTATTCATTGGGAAAATGAAAGTTAAAGGGCCCACGATGCATATCAAACGTTTCACCGCTACAACGTGCTTAACATAACAGTCTCTTTTACTTGTTTCCTTTTTCCTTTCTTTCAAGACGTCCATCCCAAGATAACAAAGTGTCGCCTGAGGAGATGGAGAGGGACGCCCGTGTTTGAGGCTGCCAGTTGGGTTGTCATCCTTTTTAAATTCATAAAATTACATCCTCGGGTAAAAATTAAGATTTTGTAAATTTAATTAGTTGAAAGGATTAAAAGCTAACGTTTTTCTTTCCGGATTTTTATTTTGGAGAAAAAGGGCAATTGTGTAGCTTGAAGAAAGGTAAATATTTTATTTAGATTTGTTTGTAATCGTCAATAGTAACCTCGCCAAGTTTTTAATTTATAATCCGTTATTGTCTATTTTCTTCACTTGTGGTTAATACCAATTTTGTAAAAATTATAAAAAATTGGTATTGGGGAGTTTGTTCTCGTCTGAATATTTTCTGTATCAAAGTTGTGATATAGTAAATTTTATATAATTGTTTGCCATGTAGTTTTTCCCCAAATTTAAGATTTTTCACTTAAAATTTGTGTTGTTATTTCTGTTGGGTTTGTGGTGTGTCTATTTTGATTGACACTTCTCATATATTATGTGTTCAAATAAGGGATTTGTGTTTGGTTAATCCCAACAAATGGTGTGAGAGCCAAGAAGTTTACAAGTTTTGGTTGTTGATATTTTATGCCCGCTAGGTGTTCGACAAAATTTCCAAGAGCCTAATCAGTGTGTTTGTAATTTATATTTCAACAAGATGGCTAATCAAAAGTATCTTAAGATGATATCTCTTAAAGGGCCAAGTAACTGGCACTATTGGAAAGGAAAAAATAATTGATTATCTATTTTTTAAGGATTTGTATGAACCTATCACTGGTCAGAAATCGGCAAAGGTGAATGATAAAGACGAGAATAAATTAGATAGGAAGACTATGGCCTTTTGAGGGAATGGGTAAATGAAGTTATGTATCATCATGTTTCTGAATTGACATCCTCAAAAGCTACATGGGATAAACTCAAGAAGTTTATGAGAGGAACACTACTGGCAACAAGACCCTTTTGATAAAGAAATTAGTGAACTTGAGGTATAAGGATGAAAACGACATAAGTGAACATCTCAATGAGATGAAGAGTATTATTACTCAACTTGTCAGGAGGAAGATGACTTTAAACGAGGAATGACAAGCTATCCTGCTCCTCAACACTTTGCCAAAGAGTTGGGAAACATTGGTGATCTCTTTAAACAATGCTACTCCAGGTGGAAAACTCATAATGAACATGATAACAAGCAGTTTAATAAATGAGGAGGTGGCTAAGAATGAAAACTTTGGGATCTTAAGAATAGAAAATTGATTCGAAGCATAGATGTAGTTTTGAGGGAAGATCAAACAGTTGAGGACTTTAGCAAGGAAGAAGTTCCTCAAACAAAATCTCAGGAAAGCTAGGCCTTCACCCTCAATTAGAAGTGAAGAGGTGGCTCAGGATGACACAATTATTTCCCCACCTAGTGATCAATAGAGTGAGGATGTGGTGTCAGATGATATTTCTAATGAGTTTGTTAATGATGTTGGATAGGAACAGACAAATTCTGATCAATAGCAGCCAACTAATGTGAGGAGATCAGCTTGTGAACCAGTTCCATCAATAAGATATTCATAATCAGAATATGTGAAAATCACTTAATGTTAAGAACTAGAAAATTTCAGTAAGGGCAAAGTTCATGTAGAAAAGGAGAAGTGGTTGAACGCAATGCACGATGAGATGAAATTTTTATGATAATCACACCTATGAGTTGGTAGATCTTCCTAAAGGGAAAAGGGTATTAAAGAACAAATGGGCCTACATGATCAAATATGAAGAAAATAACACATAACACCCCGTTTCGGCTCACCCGTGAACTGGCCTGAAAATGTCACTGGCGACCGAACCGTTCGCTAATCTACTGAATTCGGTTAAACTGACCTTGATCTGCCCTCGGCATCTTAAGATGGAGATGTGACATGCAAAACATGGATATAATAATTGGGTTCTAATAAAGTCCTACATAGATGCCATGACGTACAAGCAAAAAGAGAGCAAAAACAACAAATGAGAAATCCAAGGAAAATATTTATTTTTATAGGAAAACACACAGAGTTTCCCCAAAAGTATAATAAGGGCCAACCTGTCCACAACAGTGGATATATAAATAGTCTATCAAAATAATACAAAATATGACAATCTATCATGGCATTCAGTCATTATCACTTTTATTTTCATCTGAGCCAAGTCTGAGCTCCAAGGCTCCCTGTTCATTCACTTTTATTTATTTATTTCATAGGTAGTTTATCAAGACATAACACAACATGATTATCATCATTCAGACAACATGCAACACCATCGTCATACATTACACACGACAAGTACATGTGTGGCGGTTCTGTGCTACTCTTCAGCAGTCCTGACAGCTTTTATTTATCGTGATCGTCACCTACATAAATATAGAAAATCGTCAGTAATGAGTGTTACCGGTCCAGAAAATAACTAATAACAATCTAGCATAGGAGAGCTAACCCTCTTGTTGAATAAAAACCTCGTATACTTCCTCAAGGACTCTCATAAGGGCAATAATGGGAGTGGTAGACCACGGGCGGCAACATCCCCTTTCCATATCATTCTCTTTCCATCACATTCTCTTTCCTTGGCCATTTAAACTATCCCTTTGCGCGGGAAAATCATTCTCGCTCATCTCAGCCCTTTACGTCATCTGTATTATTCCTGGCCCTGAGTACATAGGCCTAGTACTCTCAGGCATGCGACTTCAGTACCCTTTTTGCCATAAGTTTAGACATACGCTGCACAATAGTACTCGTAAACCTCCACACTTCTTCGGGTTTGAGGAACTCAAAGGTGGAGTTGTCAGGATTCCACGGGGATGGAGTGGATGCTCACCAATTTCAGAGTCCGATATTAACTTGCACACAACTAGCGTAGCACGATTGTCGGTATTTTCGGCTTCGACTGGCATGTGCCCGCTCGCGTGGCACAGATTGTCGACTTTCCCTCATTCTATCTCTCACTGAAAACGCGTAAACTACATGTATATAGATCTAGGTAGGGATTTATATAATAGGCCCGACGACATCGTGAGCTGGATTTAAGTTTCGAAAACAAACTCGAGGGATCTTATCCTCGAGGGTTATTAATCCATAAAATACAATCAGCCAAATGGCCCGGTGTGGAGTGGGATACAATAAACTCACCACTTAACACGTCCACTTTCCTGTTCCAAACAAAACATGATAGAATGAGAAAATAAATTGAGGTGAGTCCTAAACATACCTGGTAGAAGCTCCAATTGTGGTTGCGCACCTATGCAGCAAGCTCCTACTCCGTACCTATACATCAAATCTAGAAGCTAATGCTCATTAACTGAATGATGCATCAAACACATCACTGATCAACACACTCACAATGCAAACAACATCTATCAACTATCAAACAATTATCAGTGTAGAAATAACTCTAACTCATCTTATTCATACCGATTTTATTATATATTTTTCTAAGTTACGTTGTAGTAAGTTACTATGCTCATATTTACTTTACTTAATTAGATTACTAATAGTCATTCACTATCAATCAAATCATGTAAATCATTGCTTCAACTAAAATCAGGCATTCATCACAATAATTAATCAATCCTAGTATGTGTGCTAATAAATATCAATTTTATATAATTAAATCATAGGTAATTATACCTTGCGTCATTGGCAATCGACGATGGCTAGGGTTTCGTCGCACGTCTCGAAGCTCAAATTCTGTCCTCGGTGGTGTCCGAAGTTCGATCAGGTTTGATTAGACGAACTCGGTGAAAAATCTGGCAAATTCCAGCGAATCTGGTTTTCCGACGAGTTCCGGTGGCTTCCTGGCCATTTTTGGCGACGGTTGCTAGCGGCGGCTACTGGCAGGATCGTGGTGGTATGGGGTAACGTTGGAACTGGCTTGGGAAGCCCGACCCAATGGTGGTGATGGTAAGGATGGTAGCGGCAGTCGCTTCGATCGAGACCCACGGCCGACCTCGGCGGCGGCACTAGGGAGAGGGGAAATGTCGGGAGGTCGAGGGAGTGGTCGTCGGTGTCACGGCGGTTAATCGAGCTCGGGGGATGTCGCACATTCGTGGGGCGATTCCAGCGTCGTGGCAGCCGAACGGTCCTGAGGGTTGGTCAAGGCGACACGACGGGGCTTGGTGGCATCAATCGGTGGCAGGGTGGCGTCAGCTACAGTGGCAGTGAGGAACACAGGGGCGTGCAAGGGTTTGGGGTGAGAAGGGAAGTGTCAGGGGGGGTTGGGGTTGGGGGTAGAAGGTGTGTTAGGGTGTTTAGTGGCAAACTCGTAAATAAAACATGGCTCGAGTCTGACACTAGTCAAAAATAATAACTAACTCGTAATAAATTCTTAAAAATTCAGAAAAATATGAAAAAATCTCATAAAATATATTACACACCATCACATGACAATGACATGTTCTATAACTAATAACCCACCTAAATGCCCTATAAAGCGTCCTAATGCGTTAATCAACCTAAAACAATTTCTATGATTAAATACATAAAAAAATATTGTATACCTTCATATATTCTGATAACTCATTTTTCACCATCTTTCCCACGTTATCATTATATATTCAGGTACCTCATCATTCATAACTCATTGTTGGCCTCGACTCAGCACGCAGTTCATGAAACTGACTCGACTCGAACCGATTGGTTCGGTAATGCAAAATTCTGACTGGAGTCACGGGTTTTACATAAGGCAAGGTTGGTGATGAAGGGCTTTAGATAGAAGAAAGGTATTGATTTTAATGAAAATTTTCTCCTGTTGTTAAAATGCCTTCTATTAAAATTGTTATGGCTTTGGCTGTAAATTTGGATTTGGAAGTTGAATAGTTAGATGTGAAGACGACATTTCTTCATGGTGATTTTGAGGAGACCATATACACGGACCAACCAGAGGGTTTTAAAGTCAGAGGAAAGGAACATATGGTATGCAGATTGAAAAAGGGTTTGTATGGTTTGAAGCAAGCTCCTAGATAGTGTTATAAAAAGTTTGATTCTTTTATAGAAATAAATCGGTACAAGAAGTTTGTTTCTGATCACTGTGTGTTCATTAAGAGGTTGATGATGATGACTTTGTTATTCTGTTGTTTTATGTGAATGACATGTTGATTGTAAGATATGATGGGGCCAAGATTGTAAGTTTAAAGAAGAACTTAAATAAATCCTTTGCAATGAAGGATTTGGGACCAACAAAGCCAATCTTTGGAATGTCCATTCTGCGTGACAGGGGAGCTAGAAAGCTTTGGATGTCATAGGAAAAGTACATCGAAAAGTGTTTGAAAAATTCATCATAAAGATGCAAAGCTTGTTAGAGCTCTATTTGGGGGTCACTTCAAGTTGAAGAAAAGTGACTTAAGTGAAATAGAGATGAAGGAAATGACAAAGGTTCTTTATGCTTCTACAGTTGGTAGTTTGATGCATGTTATGGTTTGTAGAAGGCCTAATTTAGCATATGTAATTGGAACAGTTAGCAGACATTTATCAAATCCGAACAAAGAACATCGGCAAGCAGGTACTTGAGAGGTATATCTAAAATGTGTTTATATTTTGGAAGTGATAAACATTTATTCTTTGGCTACACCGATGCAGACATGACTGGTGACTTGGAGACAAGAAGGTCAGCATCTGAGTTTGTTGTTAATTTTACTAATGGGGTTGTGTCTTGGCAGTCTAGGTTGCATTAGTTTGTTACGTTATCCACAACTAAAGCCAAATTTATTACTACTATAAAAGCTTGCAAAGAGATGTTATGGACGAAGAGATTTTTTAATGAAATTAGTATTAAACAGGAGAGATACATTGTACACTGTGATAGCTACAGTGCAATTCCCTGAGTAAGAATTCAAGTTTTTATTCAAGAAGCAAACACATTAATGTGAGATGTCACTAGATAAAAGATGTGTTGAAAAGTAAATCTCTTAAGCTAATAAAAATTCATATTGAAAAAAATATTTTCGACATGATGACTAAAATTATTTTAAAGGAAAAATATGTTTACTGCAAGAATGGAGCAGCATTGATGGAGCTTCCCATATTTGGTAGAGGTATTTCGTGGAGTCGGGAAAGGAAGGTTTGTTAGGTTGTCCACTCCTCACGTAAATACATGAACTTCTAACACTTATTTTGAGCAAAAGCCAAAATTTTGTAGATTTTGTTAATTGAAAGAAATAAAAGCAATGGCACACACCTTCTTCTTTAGGATTTTTGTTTTGGAGAAAAGGGTCACGAAAGGAGAAAAGAAAATTGTATAGATTGAAGAAAGATGAATCTTTTGTTGAGATTCGTTTATAATAATAAATTGTAGCCTCGCCAAATTCTTAATTTATAATATGTTATTCTCTATTTTTTTAATTCGTAATTAATATTAATTTTGTATAAATTACAATAAATTGGTCAATGGGAGTTTGTTTTCATGTGAATATTTTTTATATCAAAGTTGTAATATAGTGAATTAAATTCAGCCATTTGCCCCAAGGATTTTTTCCTAAATTTTAAATTTTTAATATAAAATTTGTGTTGCCTAAGTATTTTTTTGAGTTTGTGGTATATCTATTTTAAATAGTACTTCTTATGTATTATGTGTTTGAAATGGGGATTTGTGTTCGGTTAATCCTAACACCGCCCGAGGCGAAGAAGCGGGCGAAGGAACCCGAGGCGGAGCCGGCGCCGGACCCATGGAGATATCGGAAGAGGATAAGGGAGTGAGGGAGGGCGGGAAGGAGAAGGAGGCTGGTAATGAGGCGGACAAAAAGAAGGATTTTGATACTGCCATTGCTTATTATTCCAAGGCGATTGAGCTGGATGATGAAGACATCTCGTTCCTCACCAAAAGGGCGGCTGTTTATTTGGAGATGGGAAAGGTGCAATCTTTTCACGATTTTAAATTCTTTGATTCCTGTTTTCCTCGTTATTGGCGGTGATTTTACTGTGTAGTAATATGTTGTTAGTTTTGCCCATTTATGCTAATAACTTCTTGAATTTTTTTCCCTTGACTTCCTTGTGTTTAATTCATAGCCTACCTGCTTCACATACTAAAATGAAATTTATCTGTTCCTCTATGTGGCTGGATGTTAGTCTGTCTAAATTGAAACTCCTACCAGTACAAGTGATGCGGTTATGCTGCAATTACATTTAGAATATTGAGCTTGTTTAGTCAATTCATACTTGGGGAATCAATTTTTGGGTTATGAATTAGATGTTGTAGACCAATGACGTGAAACGATAACGTTTATATTTTTACTCATATTGAGGAATATTGCGTACCCCAGATGGCTATGATTTATGGCCTTTGGGCGTTGTCGTTTGTTTCTGCGTTTTTTGTTTGCCACTACATTTTTAAGATTGATATATTTATAATGTTATTTCTAAATGTTTTCTTTTTGGTGCTTGTTTCAGTTCGAAGAGTGTATCAAGGATTGTGACAAAGCTGTGGAAAGAGGTCGAGAGCTTAGATCTGACTTTAAGATGATTGCTCGAGCCTTGACAAGGAAGGGAATATCTTTGGTGAAGTTGGCTAAATCTTCCAAGGATCATGATATTGAAATTGAAACTTTCCAGAAGGCTCTGACCGAGCATAGGAATCCTGACACTTTAAAGACACTGAATGACGCAGAAAGAACTAAGAAAGGCCTGGAGCAGCAGGAATATTATGATCCTAACTTGGCAGATGAAGAGCGTGAAAAGGGTAAAATTGCCTTCTCCATTACTTTCACATGTGTATTTGTCTGGTAGTTTAATGGCTTAGAGTTCTTAAAGGTTTATTAAGATAGGATGCTGGCCTTTGGGTTCTTAGTCGGTATTCATTATTTACTTTTGGTAATAGTTAGAAGTATTACTGTGTAGTATCATGCAAAAAATGAGATGCTGCTGAGGAAATCTATTGACTGTTTCCATTATCTACTTTTCTTTGAAATTGCCATTTGATAGTGGCCGTTTTACTTTATCCTAATAGAACATGCTATCTGACAGCAAGAATGTCTAGTGATTATAAATGAAATCCTGCTATAAGTTTGTAGACCACTTCTCATTAAAGCATAGGCCCGTTAGGGTAAGAGATGGGTAGTGTTACAGCCTTAGTCTGAGGACGTGCCGGGTGCGCGGGATTGGGCAGTTGTTCCCATGCATGCCGGGTCCGACACGAGTAGCACGGGGCTATTCGAGTGGTGAAACAACTGGTTGAGGCTAACACGGTGTTGCAGTTGCAGGTAACGAAGTGCCGAGCATGAGTCAGGTCGGAGACCAAATAAACCTCAAGATGATCGAGACAAGTGCTGGTGACCGAGCACTTGGGCGTCGATCATGATCGAGCATTGGTGCCGAGAACCGGGCGCGAGGACTCGAGGTTGATCGCTGCGTGCGGATCACGGAGTGCCGGGTGTGCGCTGGTTCGATGCTGGGGTGCGATCACTAGCGTGCGCGAGCAAGGAGCGAGCGTGATCGAGCGCTGCCGAGACATCGGTGCAGCGTGCGCGAGCATTGTGCGCTAGCGAGGAGTTGGCGTGAGCGAGCGTGATCGAGCGCTGCCGAGACAACGGTGCAGCGTGCGCGAGCGTGGGGCGCTAGCGGGGTTGATGATCGAGCCAGGACCGAGCATTGCGGTGTTGCGGTGCGACTTAAGTTACGACCATGCACGAGCGTGATCGGTAGCGAGGGTCTGGCTGCACCAGCATGATCGATGGATGGAGTTGGTCGATACTAATGGTTCATCGGTAGCAGGGGTTATCGGTGGTGCGTCTGGGGCGTGCACGAGGTTGCTGGTTGGTCGAGCCGAGGACTTGGGTCGAGCCAGGGGGTTGGACGTGTGCTGGACTTTTGTTTGACGATAGAGATGGGGTATATCTTGATCGTATCTTGGAAAAGATTGCAACTGAATTCAGAGATAAGCATGGCGAGGGCTGGATTGAATTGAGACGTCAAGGAAGTCCAGGTTCGTGGAAGATCTGTGGAGATAATCTGTTGGGAAAAGATTCTACAAAGATTACGCTTATATGTGCTGGATTGAACAACGTGAGACTTAGAGGAAAACTCAAGGAAGAACTGCCGAGAGGGGTCTTGGTGGAGCGTCGTGATCTGTTTTGTGGAGAAGACGGAAACCTCAACAAGCAAACTCGTGGAGTGCTGCAGATCGATTCCGGGAATTGATTCTTCACGAGTTCATCGGCATAGGGTTGCTGGTCGTGGTGCTGTGTTTGGAGGTACGACGTGGTTCTTCTCATAACCTAGTTTGCATTACTTGGCTGAGGGTTTTGCATGTAAACGAGTAGGTCGTGGGTGGCTGCTCGGGGTTGTGATTTCGTGAGGACAATTGTGAGCGTGGGTGCTTAGTTCTCGCTGCTCTTCGGGGGGAAGAGTTGAACACCGTGGGGTTTGCATGTCCATGGTGTAAGCGATCATAGGGGTGATTGCTGTATCCTTGTTTTGTGTTGAATTCAAGGTTGGAACAGGGGTTCCGTAAGTGTGGTGTTGGCGTCTGATTTTGGGTACTAGCGGCGTTCTTTGATTCCGGGAACTTGCTGCGATACCGATCAGGGGATTGGTGTCAAGGATCGACATTGGGTGCTCGATCAGGGTCGCTTCATACTACGTGCTTGGTTTGCTATTGTGGAAGTTCTGAGCATTGTCTATCGGTACCGAACGATATCGTGCACCGGGCAATTTGGGTGCTGGTATTGTGTTCGGCGTGCGTCTGATTTGCAGGAACGCAGGGGCAGTTTCGGTGGGTCTCTTGTAGAGATCGTCCCGCTACACGCGTAGTGGGGTTTCTGTTGCGTAATTTGAGGGTAGGCTGGTGTTTCGGGGTCGAAATACGCCGCGCGGTCTGCTGTTGGGGCGAAAAATTTTGTCCCACATAGTGCGGCCCGTGACAGGTAGTATATTTAGAGCCAAGTGAGATTTAATTGTGTAGGAATGGGATTTCTTCAACTAGGCATATCCGCTTCCTTCCATTTTCATTCTCATCTTTTTTCTTTTTTTTAGTTTTTTTTTTAAATAGGTGATGGCTGCTTTAAGCAGCAGAAATATCCAGAAACTGTGAAACATTACACTGAAGCTTTAAAAAGAAACCCAAAGGATCCAATGGTAATTTTTCATCTTTGCTACTGTGTAACTGTGTTATTTGTACTTGTAATGTTAAATGCAGTTACATCATCGTTGTTTTTTTGGGGGGGGCTTAGTTTGTGTGATTAAGTGATCTCATTATTGCTGTGATTTTGACACACTGACTGGTATTCTAGTTATGCTGATCGCTTGTGGCATTTCAGGATTACAGTAACAGGGCAGCTTCTTACACTAAATTTGGAGCCCTGCCTGAAGGCACGAAGGAAAACCGCCGGCAACTGCCGGGAAACCGCTGGAAAATCGGAATTTCTGGAATTTGCCGAAATTCACCGGATCTTCCACGGGGCTCACCCGGTGGAGCCCGATGGAGCTTCGGACGCCGAGGAGCGCCGAATTCGAGCTCCGAGACGCGCGACGGAACCCTAACCGTCGCCGATTGCCGACGACGTGAGGTATAATTACCTTCGATTTGATTATTTAAAGTTGATGATGATTGTTAGCACAGCATGCTAGGATTTATGATGTGATTAATGACTAATTAGGGATGAAATGATAAGTTACATGATGAGATTAAGTGTGAATGAAGGTTCAGTGATCTAATGAGGTAGGAGTCTCAGTATGATAAGTGATCGGGACGTAACTTTGAAAAACGCAATAAAATTGGTATGACTAGGATGAGTTAGAATTATTTAAATTTATGATTATTTAACTGTTGCTGGATATTGATGATTGAATTGTGATTGATGTTCATTGTGTTTGATGCATCATTTAGTTAGCGGGCGTTAGTATTTAGTTTTGATGCGTAGGTACGAAGTAGGAGCTCGCCGCCTAGGCGCGATGACACGTTGGAGCTTCTACCAGGTCCGTTTAGGACTCGTCTGTTTTAATCTTTTCTATTGTATGTTTGATTTATTATCTGCAGGACGGGTTAAGTGGCGTTTTATCGGATCCCACTTAACTCGGGCCATTTAATCGAACATTTTCCGGATTAATAACCCCTCGAGGATGAGATCCCTCGAGGTTGATTTCGAAAATAAGATCCACCAAAAGTTGCCTTCGGGCCTATTATTTAACTCCCTACCCAAGCCTATATATATATAGTTTTCGTGTTTCTGTGAGAGGAGAGATGGAGAAATCGACTGCACGTACCATGCAGAGGATGCCGTGACAGTCAAAGCGGGCTCTGGATTAGTGCCAGCGGACTGTTCCATTCCCGAGGGATCCTGATAACTCCGCGTTTGAGTTCCTCACACCCGGAGAACGTGGAGGTTTACGGGTACTGTTTAGTACAGCGCATGTCCGGACTTGTGGTTCAAAGGGTACTAAAGGCGACTGCCTAAGAGTACTCGGCCTTCGTGCTCAAGGCCAGGAGAAATATGGAGGTAAGGAGAGGGCTTAGGATAAAGTTTCACGAGAAGTACTGAAAAAGAAGTGCTGAGAGTAGCACAGTACCAGCAGCAGAGCAGTAAGTTCGGGATGCTACCGGGTCTGCAGCCCAGTGGCTCCTCAGTAGTGCCCTTCAGAGTGTTCTTGAGGAAGTATATGGTTTTCTTTCATATGAGAGTTTGCTCTCATAGCCAGCTTGTTATAGTTATTTTATTTTCCGGACCAGTAACACTTGTTACTGACGTGTTTTTATACTATATGTAGGTAATAATCATGAGTTGGAGGAGCCAGCTTGGACGGAGGAGCAATGAAGTCTTGTACACACACACATGTTAGATTTCTGAATGTTTAATATTGTATTATTATGTTATTATATTGTGAATGACATGAGTAAATGTTTGAGCATGATGATATGATGTGAATGAAATGCTAAGACAAGATAATAGAATGCAAAATATGATCAGAGTTGCGCAGCGGAAGCGTAGTGGGTTGAGACCCGAGCTTCAAAATGAATTCATAAGATGTTAGATTTTGTGTGATTGTTAATGCATGCCGACATATTTGTATATATATTATTTTGACAGGGTGGGCCCATAATTGCACTTTTAGGGGAGACCCTGTTAGTTTTACTTCAGAATTTTCATCGATTTTGCTCGTAATTGTGACGGTGTGAAATTTAATTTGCATGTCATTCATGTAGTACCATGTTAGGATTTTGTGCATGCATTCATTCATGACAGATCGTATCTTCATCTTAAGACGCCGAGATTGGATCCGCACGAGTTAGGTTCGCGTTAGCCGACCTAACCGGGGCCTGTAACATGCCGGTTTGGTTCACGAGTGTGAACCGGATTTGGGGTGTTACAACATTGGTATCAGAGCCACTCTCGGCTGATTAAGATGTATGATACTTTATAGGTAATGTGTGTGCAAAGACTGCTCCAAGTCCAGCTGGCAGGTATGTTTCTTTTTTTCCTTACATGCAGAATTTTTATTGATAAGTTGTTTGGATAACAGTGTATTCAGGACATTGTTAGAAGTATGTGGAATTAGCCTTAGTTAAGCTGACGTGCCATATATGGATTGTTATCATGATATCAGATTGCTTGCCCAGTTAGATGTGAGCAGGGAATGTTGTAGTGCTAGCAGAGGTAGATTGGGTATAAGATCTCATCTTATACCAGACTCGGATGTCAGCAGATGTGAGCAGGAATCTGATAGGATTGTCATGATGGGCTTAGAGACCCACTAGTTCTGTCCATCGCATAAGTGAATTAGATGATTGACCAGATGTTAGTGTCTTGCATGTCACCACATTAATCCTGTTTCCATGGGACATTGTAACGACCCAGCCCAAAGTGCAACGTAATGGGCTAAGTCATTTCTTTAAAATGGGTACCCCAAAAGTTAAAGATCTATAGTCCATTCCCACTTATAAACAGGATCTTCTCCTAGTAGGTATTAGATGTGGGACTAAGTTGAGGGGTCTCACAATCCACCCACCTTAGGAAATTTCGTCCCCGATATTCCTTAGCCCGTTGCTAGCCCCAGCCCACGACCTTTCTGGCCCATGACCAGCAGCCTAGCCAACGTCCCTAATCCAGCCCACCATCTAATACGGAACCAGGTTTGCTCTGATACCATTTGTAACGACCCAGCCCAAAGTACAACGTAATGGGCTAAGTCATTTCTTTAAAATGGGTACCCCGAAAGTTAAAGATCTATAGTCCATTCCCACTTATAAACAGGATCTTCTTCCAATAGGTATTAGATGTGGGACTAAGTTGAGGGATCTCACAGACATGGTGTACATGATAGGAATGAGTTAAAAAGAACAAGGGGTAATAATAAGGAGCTTGAAGTATAGAGATATTAGCAAGTTAGTTGACACATGAGATGAGCCACTTCCAAGAGATAGTGATGAATGAGGATGAGTAGTGTGGTGGATCGACAGTTTGATTAGCACTTCACCACATCCGCCTCTTCCACTAGTTTATGACCTATGGGCAGAAGTTTTGACTTCCTTTTGCCAGACATAGGTCTTGATATGACGAGGAAAAGATCAGGACTACCATTGCCTGTGAGATTAGTTATTTGACCAGATTCTACCAGAGATAAGGTGCCAGACCAGTGATTATTGTGTGAGGGCCAGTTAATACTAATGGAAGCAGCCACTCAGATTTTAGGAGATTAGAGTGGGTCTGGCATAGGTTTACCATCATATGTGTCAGCACCATGATCCAAACCCCTCCGGATCAGACACGCATGACTAGACAACCTAAGCCGAGTTGTTAACAGCCAAGATTTGTCAGAGATAGTAGAGAGGATTTATGATGTATACGATTAAGATCAGATTTTTAGTATCTAGATAGGATTGTGGCCGACAGAGTTGCACAACCGCCGACCGAGTGCACAACCGCCGACCGAGTGCACAACCGCCGATCGAGTTGCACAACCGCCGACCGAGTTGCCCGACCGCCGACCGAGTTGCACGACTGCCAACCTAGTCACACAACCACCCCCGAGGTGCACAACCGCCGTCCGAGATGCACTACCACCGACCGAAGATGCACTACCGCCGTCCGTGTATTGCTCATCCGCCGACCGATTAGATTAGTTAGATCTTAGTAGGACCAGAATTTGAGGAACAAGATATAACCACGGTGGAAATTAGCAGAAGAAGAGTTAGGAAAAGTGAGTCATTTGGATGAGATGGCATAGGATCCGACTTCACAGCTCTCTTGCAATTAGTGTTTTGACCTGATACCCTTGGGTCAGATGAATATTGCAAGATGTCCTCATCAGACACTGTTAGTTACAGTCTCATAGGGATGCGTATGGACAGATTCATGGAACATGACAGTATGACCTCCAGATGGGATGGTCACAATGATTAGATTGTACAGACTGTATTATGTGGCATCCATGGGCCACAATTGGCATACACAAACAAGATGGTTAGTAGATGATCACACGCGTAGTTTAACCCATTTAGTGATTGGCCAGCCAGAGATAGGAGGTTGACTTAGAGTATGGGGCATAGATAGAGGGTTCAGCGAGAAGTGTCTTTCAGAGAGATATTGATTTCCTTGTGTTTCGCCAGCACGATTAGGTTCTCACCTTGAACCATAGGATTGAGCCTTACCCGAGTATAGAGGTACATTCATGGTACTGATTAGGTTTTACAGTACAGGTAGATGTTTGCAGATCGATCTTCCAATGAGGATTTCACCCCAACATGAGAGTGGACCAGATGGAGTATATCAGTGTATGCTCATCTTTATTGATAGCCTTGCTTGAGAGTCTACCACAGCGGTAGTAGTCATGTGAGTTGAGATTAGTACTACAAATCGGTACGGGACGGCAGGTCACACACCACTGAAGAGCGGACGAGACACGCGTCAAACCTCACTATAAGTCCCCGTAGACTTGAGGGGAGACAGTGGTTCTTTGGGTCGTTTGAACCCCGCCCGTTTAGAAGTGCGTGACTAGTACAGTATCGAGAAACACGTGCCTACTGTTAGCTGATTAAACTAGAGCCAATTAGGAGCCGTTTCTGAGATTCGTCATTGATTTACTCTTCCACAGACCTGATCACCTGTGGCATAGTAAATCATGATGATCTTAGAGACAAGTCCATAGACCTACCAAGATTTTGGCCACCCAATATGTTACATAGGGATTTTATCTCCCCTACTATTTGCATGAGACCTTCACCTTACCATAGTAAGAGTTGCACAATAGAAGCGTGTGGGCCTATAACCCACAGGTCCCAGGATTCCCTGTTTACCTTGCATCAGATACCACATGTGAGGATGAGATGCCCCCTATTGAGAGCTCTTGAGTAGTGAGACTAGATTTCTACGAGATTCAGCCTCCCTTCTTATAACCCAGAGATCTCAGACAGAGTGGAGTTTTCACTTGAGAATTTCCACTCACCCTTTTGTATCAGTTTTACTATCAGTTTACCCAGATGATTGAGATGAGTATACATTGATCAGAGCACGTCCCACAGACCAGATGCAGATTCTCCAGCCCCATACAGAGTATGTTATCATACTCCTTGAGACACGCTGTGCATGTATAGGTGTTCTCGCGACCATCCTGTCACAGAGTTGTACTTAGTGGTTGTATAGATAGCCACCAGAGCCATAGTATACATTAGAGTCATAGCAGCTATCCTTGTTCTCTTATAGAACAGAGTGAGATACATGACTCAGGACCGAGTTAACTAGAACCAAGTGAGCGGTCCAGTTCCTTCTATAGGGACACCTGAGAGTTGGACCTAGACTGGCGACAGTGAGCCGTGCAGCTCATTAGGGTATCCACCGTACTTAGCAGGAGACTCATAGCAGGCCTTGAGGTGACTATAGGACCTAGAGTAGAGTTCCTGCGAGTACATGTAGGTGATTGTTCACAGATGAGGATTAGAGGGGCGTGGGTAGATGTTAGCAGGTAGGTCTTACCCTCGGCGTAGTTTTCTAGACATAGCCCAGATTAGAACCTTGCGATACTCTAGAGTATTTGCTTGACCAACCCAGTAGGCCCTTAGGGGTGATCTAGGTTTTTCCGCCGAGTTAGTAGTAGGGATCAGAACAGAAGAGCATGATGATGGTAATGTCAGAACAGACACAGGAAGTATAGAATCCAGAATGTTTGAGATGGTCAGCATCACTAGCATGACTCGCCACGTCGGCACCACTATAGTCAGTGAGGATGTATAAGATTGTTGAACCAGTAGAGGATACGACTGATATGTATCCCAGCTTCCAGGAACTAGTTTCAGCAGAACCTCCTTGAGTTAAAATTTCGAGGACGAAATTTTTATAAGGAGGGAAGGTTGTAAAACCCACGATTCGAGTTAGGGTTTTATATTCAGAACCGGTCGGGTCGACCGTTATTTTTTTCGAGTTGAGTCAGTTTCAGGACACGTGTACCGAGCCGATGCCAGTCGCGTGTATGAGCTATGAGGGTCATGCGTACCCAAGTATATGATGATAACGTCATGAACACAGCAGAACAGAATGAGTTATCAGATATATGAGAGTATGCCAGTCATTTTTTTTATTATTTTTATATATAGTGGATCGTAGAATTAGTATTAGGCCGTTTACCGCGTTAGGACGCGTTCGGGCAGTCTGGGTGGGTTGTTAGTCATAGAGCATATCATTATAATATTGTGGTGTTGTTTGATTTTACGGGATTTTTTCCCGATTTTTATGAATTTTTTTAGGATTTAATACGACTTAGTTATTATACTTGACTCGAGCCGGAGACGAGTCAAGTAATATTTACGACCTTGCCACCACACACCCCGCGCCTTCTTTTCTTCCCCAAACCAAACCCCGACGCCGCCCCTGTGCAGCGTCGCCGCCGCCGCTGTCGGCGCCGCCCGGCCGCCGATCGTCGCCGCCCAGCTCCGCCACGGCGTCGCCGTGCCACCCCGACCAGCCCCGGCCGCTGCCAGGCCGCCGCGACGGCGGAATCGCCACGCCTAGCGCCGCGACTGCCTTTGGTCGCGTCGCCGATTCTGCCGCCGGCGACCGTCGCAGCCGTCATCCAGTGGTCGCCTCAGCACCACCGACCACCTAGCGGCCTTCCCCGACCGGAGCGGAGGCCATCGCCGCCCTGGCCGGCCGGATCTAGCGACCCATCGCCGCCGGCCCTGTTTTAGCCGTTTTCCGGCGAGCCGCCACCTCCGTTGGCCGCGTCGACCTCGTAGATGAGTCGGGCTCGCCGAGCCGGTTCCGAGGGTACCCTACATGACCCCTATCCAGCTAGTAGATACCACCGGCAATAGTCGCCGGAAAACCACCGGAAGTCGCCGGAAAACCGCCAGCAACTGCCGGAAAACCGCCGGAAAATCGGAATTTCTGGAATTCGCCGGAATTCACCGGATCTTCCGCGGGGCTCACCCGGTGGAGCCCGATCGAGCTTCGGACGCCGAGGAGCGCCGAATTCGAGCTCCGAGACGCGCGACGGAACCCTAACCGTCGCCGATTGCCGACGACGTGAGGTATAATTACCTCCGATTTGATTATTTAAAGTTGATGATGATTGTTAGCACAACATGCTAGGATTTATGATGTGATTGAATGACTGAATTAGGGATGAAATGATAAGTTACATGATGAGATTAAGTAGTGAATGAAGGTTCAGTGATCTAATGAGGTAGGAGTCTCAGCATGATAAGTGATGTAGGACGTAACTTATGAAAAATACAATAAAATTGGTATGACTAGGATGAGTTAGAATTATTTAAATTTATGATTATTTAACTGTTGTTTGATGTTGATGATTGAATTGTGATTGATGTTCATTGTGTTTGATGCATCATTTAGTTAGCGGGCGTTAGTATTTAGTTTTGATGTGTAGGTACGAAGTAGGAGCTCGCCGCCTAGGCGCGATGACACGCTTGGAGCTTCTACCAGGTCCGTTTAGGACTCGTCTCTGATTTACTCTTTTCTATTGTATGTTTAATTTATTGTCTGCAGGACGGGTTAAGTGGCGTTTTATCGGATCCCACTTAACTCGGGCCATTTAATCGAACATTTTCCGGATTAATAACCCCTCGAGGATGAGATCCCTCGAGGTTGATTTCGAAAACAAGATCCACCACAAGTTGCCTTCGGGCCTATTATATAAATCCCTACCCAAGCCTATATATATATAGTTTTCGTGTTTTCAGTGAGACGAGAGATGGAGAAATCGACTGCACGTACCATGCAGAGGATGCCGTGACAGTCAAAGCGGGCTCTGGATTAGTGCCAGCGGACTGTTCCATTCCCGAGGGATCCTGACAACTCCGCGTTTGAGTTCCTCACACCCGGAGAACGTGGAGGTTTACGGGTACTGTTTAGTACAGCGCATGTCCGGACTTGTGGTTCAAAGGGTACTAAAGGCGACTGCCTGAGAGTACTCGGCCTTCGTGCTCAAGGCCAGGAGAAATATGGAGGTAAGGAGAGGGCTTAGGATAAAGTTTCACGAGAAGTACTGAAAAAGAAGTGCTGAGAGTAGCACAGTACCAGCAGCAGAGCAGTAAGTTCGGGATGCTACCGGGTCTGCAGCCCAGTGGCTCCTCAGTAGTGCCCTTCAGAGTGTTCTTGAGGAAGTATATGGTTTTCTTTCATATGAGAGTTTGCTCTCATAGCCAGCTTGTTATAGTTATTTTATTTTCCGGACCAGTAACACTTGTTACTGACGTGTTTTTATACTATATGTAGGTAATAATCATGAGTTGGAGGAGCCAGCTTGGACGGAGGAGCAATGAAGTCTTGTACACACACACATGTTAGATTTCTGAATGTTTAATATTGTATTATTATGTTATTATATTGTGAATGACATGAGTAAATGTTTGAGCATGATGATATGATGTGAATGAAATGCTAAGACAAGATAATAGAATGCAAAATATGATCAGAGTTGCGCAGCGGAAGCGTAGTGGGTTGAGACCCGAGCTTCAGAATGAATTCATAAGATGTTAGATTTTGTGTGATTGTTAATGCATGCTGACATATTTGTATATATATTATTTTGACAGGGTGGGCCCATAATTGCACTTTTAGGGGAGACCCTGTTAGTTTTACTTCAGAATTTTCATCGATTTTGCTCGTAATTGTGATGGTGTGAAATTTAATTTGCATGTCATTCATGTAGTACCATGTTAGGATTTTGTGCATGCATTCATTCATGACAGATCGTATCTTCATCTTAAGATGCCGAGATTGGATCCGCACGAGTTAGGTTCGCGTTAGCCGACCTAACCGGGGCCTGTAACATGCCGGTATGGTTCACGAGTATGAACCGAATTTGGGGTGTTACACATACACTGGTGGATATCGGCAAAAGAGCAGTTCAAGCATTCTCCGATATCTGCAATGGTAGAAGTTACAGCGCTGCAATTTTCAGGAAGTTAGAATCGTAGTCACAGATGGAGAGAAACACTGCCTGTAGGGTGTGGTTAATTTCTCGAGCTGTTGAAACAAGGAGAGGTTGCTACATAGGAGTTTGGTAACAGGAAAGGGCATTCTCCCAGCACTACTTGCATCGTCATTTCTGTGAATGGTAGTCCTATTATTAAAGACCAAAATGTATTGTATGTGGTTCTATTGCGAGGTAAAGACGAGCAATTATCAGGTTTGAGACCCGGATCGATGAGGCTGATGGTCATATTCGTGGTATCAATTGATTTCACTTGATAAGATTTCATTTGGCCCTGATCATTAACACGTAACATGGCCTAGTTGTCTTCACAAGACAGGCTCCGACTTTTTGTCCGGCATATAAAAGGTGCATCATGCTTGGGAGTTGCCCACAGGGAAAACCAGTGCTAATGCTGCTTCTTTGGAGCAAAAGAAGAAGAAGAAAGAAGGGATTTGTGGCCCAATACGAGTACAGCATGCTCTCCAATATTCTACAGCTCTCTGAACGATGCCTTGGTTTTAAGCAAGCAAGATGGAAATCACTCAAATGTTACAATTAAGTGCTTTGTACGAGATGAAGCTTTAAATTTCTCTAAATAGATGAAGCTTTCGCGATGGTTTCCTACCTGTTTCCTCAGTAACGTAGATGTTGGTCATGCGTGGGGCATTTTGTGTGGAAAATAAAGACCGGCAAGTGGCGAAGACCTCGATTGCAAGACTTTGGCGGAAACCTCTTGGCAAGTCATGTAGATGAGCATGCATGAGACGTAATTGAAAATCTTATCAATTATATATGACCCAAGTCATAAATGAATTCAATGAATTGAATGATCAAAAGTCTGCAAATTACTCTTCAAACAAACCTGATTAGCTCAAGGGAAGGAGTAATAACCGATCAAGTACTTTTTCCACTCGAGGACGTGGGTTCATTACATCACGATGAAGACGGGGAAAGAGTTCCAGTCAATCGAAGACTACCCAGGTAGTGGCCATTGGTCAGTGTGGAAATTATATAAACAATGGATGAGCGGAGAAGACTAGCAATAGTAATGCATGACTTTGCCGGCCCCATGAAGGACGTAGAAGGATCAGGCCGCCTGCAAATTGGAAGCTGTCTATATAAATGGATAGATAGTTGATAAACTGAAATATTCCCAAGTTTTTTTAATGTATTTTTATTGTTGAAGCATCATGATCAGATCAAAGACAAGGGTAGTGTTCCTTCTCCTTCTCCTGATGATCAGTAGCAGTACTATTGTACCCGCCCTGTTCCGAGTAGGATTAATGGCATCTGCTCATGACCAACATGATCGAGTAGTTCCGGGTAGTGATGAGAAGTGCAAGCCAAGCAGTTGCCGTGCTGTAGGGCCTCGAATCAAGTTTCCGTTCAGGAAACGGGAACAGCCCCCGCACTGCGGATACCCTGGATTCCAAGTCTCGTGCACGGCCGGCGACACTCTCATTCTTCTCCCCGGTTACCCGCAGCCTCTCAACGTAACCTACATCTCTTATGAGGGTTTTGAAATGCTGACAATATCCCACGACTGCCCAGAGAACCTCCTCTTCCGCTTCAACCTGTCCTCTACACCGTTCAGTTTATTTTATGTTGAACCTAATCTTGATTATTTTTATGGATGTAGAATGGAATCGGTATTGATGAAAGTGGAGATAACAAAGATCGAGTGTTCAAGTCGAATTACCAATAGAGATCAGCTGGTCGAGGTGAGCTGCCCACGCCAAGGGCCCAGCGACCTTGTCTATTTAGCAAGTACCAAACACGTCGATTGGGCTACGCTCCCGAGCGCCTGCCGAAGGGGACCGACCATCAGCATTCCATCGTACCATGTCTATTGTACCGGTGATCATTATGTTAATTGGGTGTCTGTTTTTGTGGATTCTATTCTTTCCAATCAGGAAGTGTCACTCACCTGGGTTCTGCCCGGTTGTGAAGACTGCGCTTATACTGGAGGAACATGTCAGTTCGCTGAAAGCACTACTAACAGGACCTTTTGTAAATATCACGATACTCCTCAATATTCTGATCCTTCCTTTTACGATCATGATCAAGAGGGTATATTTTCATTGAAAACTGAAAAAAACTTTTGATAATACATGCCTTGACGGAGATTCTAGTCTTTTAATTCTATGATGCAAGTCTGATTACGTTTTTTCTTTTGTAACAGGAACAGGCCGTTCAACAAAATATGTCATCTTAGGTATATATGAAATTTCTGTCGTCCTGTCGTGTTGAATAAATAATCACAAAATTTCTCCCTTAATCACAATTCAAATTCTGCAGGTGTGATACTTGGGGTTGTGTTTATAGCATTGGCCTCCGGAATTGCTTACTGCAGAGTCCAACAGCATAAAAAATCTACCAAGGAAAAATTGGAAAAGCAAAAGAAGGTAGATAAGTTCTTGGAGGACTACAAATCTCTAAAGCCTACCAGGTACTCGCATGCTGACATCAAAGCCATGACCAGTTACTGGAAAACCAAGTTGGGCGAGGGAGGCTATGGAACTGTTTATGAAGGTGAGCTTCCAAATCAAACTCCTGTGGCTGTTAAGATCCTAAAAATCTCCGTTGATGACGGAGGAGACTTCATCAACGAAGTCGGCACCATTGGAAGAATCCACCACGTGAATGTGGTCAGGCTTCTCGGCTTTTGTGCCGATGGTATTCATCAGGCACTCGTATACGAGTTCATGCCGAATGGGTCGCTCGACAAGTTCATCTTCTCGAGAGAAGGCAGACGAAAACTTGGTTCTTGGGAATTTCTGCAGGTCGTCGCCACTGGCATAGCTCAAGGGATTGAATACCTTCATCAGGGATGTGACCAGCGCATTCTCCATTTCGACATCAAACCGAGCAATATTCTGCTGGATCAGAACTTAGAACCCAAGATTTCTGATTTCGGGCTGGCAAAGTTGTGTTCCAAGGATGCCAGTCTCGTGTCCATGAGCGCAGTGAGGGGTACGATGGGCTACATCGCACCAGAAATACTCACTAGGAATAGCCGAAATGTTTCCAGCAAATCAGACGTATATAGCTATGGTATGTTGTTGTTGGAAATGGTTAGTGGTAGGAGGAATATATTTGAAGGCGATGCAAGAAACAATACTGGCCAGGTGTACTACCCTGAATACTTGTATACCTGTCTTAAGAATGGGCAAGAGATGGAACTTGATGCATCCATGGGGGAGATTCCGAAATTGCGAAGAAGTTGATCATCGTGGCAATGTGGTGCATTCAGTGGTTCCCAGTTAATCGGCCCTCGATGAAAACTGTGATTAAGATGATGCAGGGAAGCATTGACAGTCTAGAAATTCCTCCAAATCCTTTTGTTGTCGGAGATGATACAAAAACTGAAAATGAAGCTCATGTCATCACTCTGGACACTATTTTGGAGTAGGAAAGGTTTTTTGTCACGGCCATAAATGCTAGCTACGACTTTAGCGTAAGAAGAAGAAAAAGGATTCATTGTCTTTTTAATTGTTTGTTTAATTATGATAAAAAACATTGTCTAATGTTGCTTCGAAGTGAATGGGGGGCAACTGTACGTACTCTTCATAAATTGCATCAAATGTTCTTGTTCCTAATTTATAACGGAACCATTGGATGTGTTCACTGATACTAAATCAAGGTACTATTTTTCTTCGTTAGTCGAATGATTGCTCGATAGTTTATGCTCTCAAGCAACAAGTAATTTGTGTTCAATCGATCAGTTGATTGTGTATTAAATATGAAATTCCAAGTCTCCAATTCTTTCTAACATTCTTGTAATATTTGATCATTTGATGCTCAATTCTAACACTATTCATGTACTACTTTAGTTTCGAATTGCCACGAAATCACAAGTAATAGTGAATGGTTAAGCTTGCTAATTAGGTAGGACTCGTGTAATTTTTGTCCCAAAAAATTAGTTATATTTAAAATGCATTTAATTTAATATCCTTTATAAATAGATATGTTTATCAAGTAAGTCAAGTTGAATTTTCCTCAAACTCAAATTTTATTTGTTTCACTTTGAATTGAATCAATTAGACACGAGCCCAACCTTGCTTTAGTTGAGTTTAGGTCAAATTTAAACGGTACCTTATCTGCCAATAGTTGTTGAGCTTGGTCAAGTTTTGGCTCTCCATGACTTCTTCGATCTGGACTCACTAAATTAAAACTGATTTGAAAAATCATTCTTTAGATATATGTGTTAACTGACCCATTCAGTATTTTTTTTGTCAAAATAACAATTTGAAATATTAATATAAAGTTTTAGAGGTTTTTACGAAAAAATTATTTATTTTTATAATATTTACATGACGTCAAACCTGGTGTAAAATTTTCAATAATGGCCTTAGTTTTAAAATTATTCCAATTTTTTTAAAATTATTTATTTTAAAAAAATTATTAATGAAATATTTTGGAGGCCTTGGCTGCTGGTTGGGTGATGTGAGCTGGCCAAATTTGATTCCCTTGACAATATGGCCACCCCAAAATATTTTTTAATAATTTTTTTATTTTGAACTCTTTTAAATTCATGAGAATTTATGTCATTGTTAAAATTTTTACAATAGATTTAAAATTTTTGCAATTAAAGTAAATTAGCTTTTTTCATAAAAATTTAAAATAATATATGAATATATATGGTTATGTTACCAACGGTCGGGTACTAAGATAAAAATTTGAACACAAACCAAACTAAAAAGGGCACAGAAGTAAGAGTTGAACTACTTTGAACTACAGGTAACTCCAATTGATTCGAGTAAGGTTAATGTATCGTATTAGTTTGGCTAAAAACAAATTGGATTGTATTCTTGAACAACTAACCAAAGTTACATTGGTTATCGTTTGGTAACCATGATAAAATCCAAATATAAACTGTAGTAACTAAATCGAAGTGAACTACATTAGATTTGATTTCTAACCAAATATTCCCAAATAAACCAATTGTACCCCTCTTTCTTTATCTCTCAACCTTCATCTCTCTTTTAACGACGATGATTCAATTTGACTTGTGGTTTCCATTTATCTTTTATTAGTTTTGAAACTAAGGTAATATTCTAGTTATGACCAAATTAAAACCTAAACTGAACTCTTGAGATGAGTTGTGATCATTCTATTTAGTCGATTAACAAACTATGTTGAACCATATATTCGAGCACAAATTAATTTATAATAACATTATTTTAAAAAAAAATTGAAATATAATATTAAACAACAAACGTTATATTGTTTGGTAACCGAGTAAAATCTGAAATATAAACGGTAACTAAATCAAATAAACTAAATTAAATTTGATTTATAACCAAATAGCTCCAAATAAACCAGATGTATCCCTCTCTCTTTATCTCTTATAACAATTTAATTTAATTTGTGGTTTACTCATCTTGTATTAGTTTTGAAACCAAAGTAGTATTCTAGTTATGACCAAATTAAAACCTAAACTAAACGAACATCAAACCAAAATCTTGAGGCGAGTCGGATCATTCTATATGTATTTATCGGTTAACTAAACTACGTTAGAGCGGTCTATTTGAACACAAATTAATTTATAATAACGCTATTTTTTTTAAAGAAAAAAAACGAAGCATGAAGGATAGAGAAGATTCCAGAAACCCAACATCTCCAACTAAACCCTTTCTTCTCCCTCCTCGAACGAAGCCCTTTCCCACCTTCCCACCACAACCGCCATGGCCACCGCCGACGAGGCCAAAGCCAAGGGCAACGCCGCCTTCGCCGCCGGCAAATTCACCGACGCTGTCCGCTACTTCTCCGACGCCATTGCCCTCTCCCCCTCCAACCACGTCCTCTTCTCCAACCGCTCCGCCGCCCACGCCTCCCTCGGCGACTACTCCTCCGCCCTCTCCGACGCCCAGACCACCGTCTCCCTCAGCCCCTCCTGGCCCAAGGGCTACAGCCGCCTCGGCGCCGCCTTCCTCGGCCTCGCGGACTACGACTCCGCCATCGCCGCCTACAACAAGGGCCTCGAGCTCGACCCCTCCAACGATGCCCTCAGGTCCGGCCTCGCCGACGCCAAGTCAGCCGCCGCCCGAGCCGCCCGGCCGGGTCCGGCCCCCGGCGCCGCCTCGATTGGGGGGCTGTTCCAAGGGCCGGATGTCTGGGCCAAGCTCACCGCCGATCCGGCCACGCGAGGGTTCTTGCAGCAGCCGGACTTCCTCGCGATGATGTCCGATGTGCAGAGGAACCCCAACAACGTCAACAAGTACTTGGGCGATCAACGGATGATGCAGGCGCTGGGGGTCTTGCTGAACATGAAGTTGAGGACGGCGACGCCGGAGGAGATGGAGAGGGAGACGCCCGTGTCGGAGGCAGTGCCGCCTGAGGCGAGAGCCGGCGAGGGAGCCCGAGCCGGAGCCCATGGAGATATCGGAAGAGGAGAAGGGAGTAAGGGAGAAGCGGGCGGCTGCTCAGAAGGAGAAGGAGGCTGGCAATGCGGCGTACAAAAAGAAGGATTTTGATACTGCCATTGCTCATTATTCCAAGGCGATTGAGATGGACGAGGAAGACATCTCGTTCCTCACCAACAGGGCGGCTGTTTATTTGGAGATGGGAAAGGTGCGATCTTTTCACGATTTAAATTCTTTGATTCCTGTTTTTCTCGTTGTTAATGTTTCATAGGCGGTGATTTTACTGTGTACTAATATTGTTGTTAGTCTTTGCACATTTATGTTAATTACTTCATGAATTTTTTTCCCTTGACTTCATTGTGTTTAATTGATATCCTACCTGCTTTCCATACTAAAATGAAATTTATCTGTTTCCTCTATGTGGCTGGTTGTTAGTCTGTCTAAATTGAAACTCGTACCAGTACAAGTGATGGGGTTATCCTGCTATTACATTTAGAATAATGAGCTTGTTTAGTCAATTCATGCTTTGGGAATCAATTTTTGGGTTATGAATTAGATGTTGTAGACCAATGATGTGAAACGATAACGTTTATATTTTTACTCATATTGAGGAATATTGCGTACCCCAGATCGGTATGATTTATGGCCTTTGGGCGTTGTCATTTGTTTCTGCGTTTCTTGTTTGCCACTACATTTCTAAGATTGGTATATTTATAATGTTATTTCTAAATGTTTTCTTTTTGGTGCTTGTTTCAGTTCGAAGAGTGTATCAAGGATTGTGACAAAGCTGTGGAAAGAGGTCGAGAGCTTAGATCCGACTTTAAGATGATTGCTCGAGCCTTGACAAGGAAGGGAACAGCTTTGGTGAAGTTGGCTAAATCTTCCAAGGATTATGATAATGCAATTGAAACTTTCCAGAAGGCTCTGACCGAGCATAGGAATCCTGACACTTTAAAGAAA
Source organism: Piper betle (assembly GCA_033002965.1). Taxonomy (NCBI): domain Eukaryota; kingdom Viridiplantae; phylum Streptophyta; class Magnoliopsida; order Piperales; family Piperaceae; genus Piper; species Piper betle. The sequence continues at coordinate 178,975 of JAURVB010009108.1, forward strand.
CTGAATGACGCAGAAAGAGCTAAGAAAGACCTGGAGCAGCAGGAATATTATGATCCTAAGTTGGCGGATGAAGAGCGTGAAAAGGGTAATATTGCCTTCTCCATTACTTTCACATGTGTATTTGTCTGGTAGTTTAATGGCTTAGAATTCTTCAAGGTTTATGAAGATAGGTGCTGGCCTTTGGGTTCTTAGTTGATATTCATTATTTACTTTTGGTAATGGTTAAAAGTATTACTGTGTAGTATCATGCAAAAAATGAGATGCTACTGAGGAAATCTATTGAGTGTTTCCATTATCTACTCTTCTTTGAAATTGCTATTTGAAAGTGGCCGTTTTACTTTATCCTAATAGAGCATGCTATCTGACAGCCAGAATGTCAAGTGATTATAACTGAAATCCTGCTAGAAGTTTGTAGACCACTTCTCATTAAAGCATAGGCCCGTTAGGGCAAGAGATGGGTTGTACATTCAGGGCCAAGTGAGATTTAATTGTGTAGGAATGGAATTATTTCAACTAAGCATATCTACTTCCTTCCATTTATATTCTCATATATATATTTTTTGAATGTAGGTAATGACTGCTTTAAGCAGCAGAAATATCCAGAATCTGTGAAACATTACACTGAAGCTTTACGAAGAAACCCAAAGGATCCAAAGGTAATTTTTCATCTTTGCTACTGTGTAAGTGTGTTATTGACACACTGACTGGTATTCTGGTTACGCTGATCGCTTGTCGCATTTCAGGTTTACAGTAACAGGGCAGCTTGTTACACTAAATTGGGTGCCTTGCCCGAAGGCTTGAAGGATGCTGAGAAGTGCATAGAGCTCGATCCAACATTTTCAAAAGGATACACGAGGAAGGGTGCAGTTCAATTTTTTATGAAAGAATATGATAAAGCACTTAAAACTTACCAGGAAGGTCTGAAACATGATCCTAATAACCAAGAATTGATTGATGGCGTAGAAGGTATACATGTCATGTTTAGCGTCACATAAATGGTTGCCATATGTTACCTAATTGCTGAATGTTCTGTGGAACTTTGACAGTTGTGTTGAGCAGATTAATAAAGCAAACAGGGGAGAGATAAGTCCCGAGGAATTAAAGGAGAGACAGGTTAGCGTGGTTTTGGAAGCCCATGAAATCAATCAACTATAGCGGTCCTAGGTTTCTTCCACGACAAATTTTAATTTCTTTTCTACTTGTCCATTTTTAGGAGAAAGCAATGCAGGATCCTGAGATACAGAACATTCTTTCGGACCCAATTATGAGACAGGTAAATGATAGGCTCCTTGATTATCAACCATTGTGATAGCTTGTAGCTTGACAATTGGGAGATCAAGATTTTGTGAAGTTAAACGATCTTTTTTATTGTATGCAGGTGCTGGTGGATTTTCAAGAAAACCCCAAAGCAGCTCAGGAACATCTGAAGAATCCACTGAGTCATGCACAAGATACAGAAGCTGGTCAGTGCTGGGATTGTTCAGATGCGATAAAGCACCCCAAATAAATGTATCCGGACAAGTTGATTGCGCATCTTGAAAGATGGTTTTAAGTTAATTTGGTTTACCTTTTTGCTCGTTTCTGTTTACTTTTTGTATTCAAAGACTGATTACTTGATGAACAACATAAGTGTTTTACAGTTTCAATTTATCATCCCAGGTGGAACTGGTAAAAAATGCCCAATTGATCATCACAAGCTGATACTGTTTGATTGATTTTAACATTCTTGCTTATTTTTGTTCCTTTTTAATGTGGGTTGTTAGTAATTTCAGGGATATGTGCCAATTTATTTTCGTTACAGACAACGGAAAACCTAGAATAATTTCTTTTGACTACTACTTCAGCTATATTAAAATTATTGATTTCTTTATTTGGAAACATTTCAGTCAATTGTGAAAGGGGTCTGTTGCCCGTGTAACGTTGTTTGCACTCCATTAGGATACATGAGATTGAAGTCTTAAGCTTCGCATTATTTAATCCACCGGATCTTTTTGGGTACCTTGTTATTTTGCATTATACTTCATGGAGGCCAAGTGATCGATCTATTCACGGAAGTAGGATCATGAATATCTCTGCTATTGCTGCTCTTCGGTTGACAAATTTCTTGCCCAACTCGTCCAACTATAGTTGTACACCTTCATTGTCAAACTGCTGGATTTCATTGGGCACGGTCAAGCGTACAACTCTTTATGGAAAACTTTTAGTGCGTTTCTTTGAATTTTAATATTTGTTATTTTGTGGTAATTAAGAACCTTGCTGTTTGAGAATGGTGGCAGGTTAAGAACAAATTTTCCCGCTTATAAATATTGGAAAGAAAGAATTGTGCCGGATGCTCATCTGTAATTCAGATTAAAAAGCCCAAGATATCATCCGTCATCACAGAACTAGCGTGTTTTTTAATTGAGACATCGATCCTGTTTTCGTCCAACTTGAGCTTTGTAGCGAATCGTCATATGTTCAACCGTATTTGATGTCATGCTTCGTTGCTAGCCATTTTATATAATGAAGATAATTCTTTCTATACAAGTCATTCTCTCCTGAATCTAAAGGCAAACGTCGGTGCAGTAATTGGCCACTTTGTTTTCACAAACATTTTATAAACCAGTTAATTCTTAAATATTGATGATTACTACGATCAAATTAGAGCGTCATCTCAGGAGATTTTTCGTTGGATGTGTTTTGTTCAGGTTTGGAAAGCGATGTATTTGCATTGGCGGAATTATTTGGAGGACAATTGCTTTTGTAAGAAAAATGAGGAAAATAAAAAACTGCTACGGCTTTGTGGGTGGTGTAGTCGTGTAGACCAGTGCCTTCGTTAAGGGGTGGTGCCACAAAAGCGTTTGTGTTTGAGAAGAAACGACTCCATTCCATTGACGTGTTTTGAAGTTCTTTCTTCTGGGATTTGCAGAAGAACATGACCAATTTAAGGTGGAGTTAGGCGTTTTCTGTCACCATTGATTCAACGATTTCGCAAGTTTAGTTACTTCAAGTTATAGTTTTAAATTCAGTAGCGGCCAGCATATCGGATTTTTGGCCGGTATGCTATATACTATATATATATATCTTTCAACTGGGTTCAACGTTTTAATATGTTGTACCGGATTAAAAAATAAATTTCGCATAATTCTTTATAAAGATCTAAAGTTTTATTATTATTCATAATTTGTTTATTTTATTTGTTAAAAAATTGGAAATTGTGTTAGTAAGACTTATATTAAAGATATTTAGGTAGTTAGGAAGAATCATTATTATTTTATCTAAAAAATATTATCGATTTATAACAATTAATTTTAATAATAAATTATTATGATTAATAAATAAGTATTATTATTATTAAGAAAAGACATTATGTATCAAGTTGAATAATGACACGGTGGTTGGGAGGCATGTCATTCACTGTTAGGCTTTAAATATAAAGAGATAACTACGTCAAATGAGAAGTATCTATAGCCATCTCTGTTGAAATAGAATACCAGTAATTGCAAAGGCATAATATATAGGAGTCAAAATGATAATTGTAACGAGGGTACTTTTGAAATTATATAAAAAAAATGTAAAATTTAGGTGATAATTTTTTTACGTTTGGATATCTTAAAATTTAGTTTAATTTTTTTAAAATTTTATTCAAAGTAAGTCTATGCAGAAAATTTCAAATTAATATTTTCTTAGGCTGTGTATGGTTGATCTTGAAATTACACAAAAAATATAAATTTAGATATCATGAAATTTTCATGTATTTGGATGTCTTGAAATTTGGGCAATAAAAATTTTAATTTTAGTCAAAACAAATTTATTTACGAAATTTTACCAAACAACATTTTCTTAAGAAAAAAAAGTTAAAGAAAATTTTAGAGGCAGCGTACAAATGTATATGGGTATGGGTGAGAATATTTCATTTTCATCTTATTTCTATGATCTAAACATACAAGGGATAATTTTAAAATTTTCTTCTATTTCATATGATTTTTTATTTACATTGTTTCCATACCAGCCAAACAAACCTTTAATAGATATTAGTAATAAAAAATATGTTTTGTATTTGTATCATTTGGCGTTTAATCATTGTTGACATACGTATAATTCACGCATGCATATATTCGGTCTTTGCAATGGAAAAGGACAATGGAAGCATAAATCTTATAATTATTAGAATTAGAGAAATTTATGAGAGAAGGATCTTCATGTGAAGGTTATATATACAAAGATTGTGGAGCTTAATTACATGAACCATTACAGGATGGATGTATATTAATGTGACCATTTATAACTCTAATCTTCATACTTTTTGGATTGATTAATCTCCAATTATGAAATTTTGTGGGTTTCTATTTGTTCTTTTATATAAAAATTATTTAATATCTCTATGCTAATTCATGTTAATATGATCATTAGATCCAGAGGTTGGACGGTTGGATGTAAGTTAGAATTTTTTTAGAAAAAAATGATATAAAAATACATACACTAGATATTAAGTTAGTTACCTCTTAAACCTCTTAGTAGTTAAAGATGAAACACTTACTTCCTACTAATTGTTGGCTATTAGCTTCATTGGAACGCCTTATTATTTGTCTAAAGAAATCACGGAGACAAATAAATGGGATTTGCCTAAATCAAGTGCCCTTTCACCTTCCCAAGTTCTTTGCGACCATGATTCATCTATAAATCTCAATCTCCAAAATCAGGCCTACCTTCTCTCCTGAGACGTGGCTGCCATGTTACTTGACCCCTGCAAACTTTCTAAGCAATCACAAATTCTGTACCATCTACAAGTGAACGCCACCTGCATAGGAATTTTGGAAGAAGCGCAGGACACTCAGGTTGCTGCCACTCCTCGTGCCGTTTGTTTTACAAGCCCAATGAACAGGGCAAATATCTTGCTCACATACACATATAATATAGGTTTAGCAACGGGAAAACGGACAGGTGCAAGTTCAGAATTATGGGCACTACAAATTCTTCTCCTTCTCTATAACAACATTGGTGGTACTTGTCATGGTGGCCATCCTCTCCAATTCCTCAGTACTGGGAGAAGCCGGGCACAACTACAACGATGCTTTGGCGAAGAGCATCCTCTTCTATGAAGGACAACGGTCCGGCAAGCTCCCTCCGACCAGAGGATGAAATGGAGGAAGGACTCTGCTCGTAGGGACGGCCAAGAATTGGGCGTAAGTATATATATACATTTAATTTGCATCTCTTTTGATCATCCATATTTTCTTAGCATTCACGTACATGTAATAAAATGAAGAGTATTACGTATTATATACAACATCCATGACCCCTCATAAGCATGTAGTTGAGACATGAACCTAACATTAACATGTACGTACATCATCTTTTGTTGATCAATGCCATTAATTAATATTATCATCCCTATAGTAAAATATGTCCATTCCCATGTAGTATATAATTATATAGTAGCTATATGTCATTTCTATATGTTGATAGTGAAACATTTGTTTAGGTGGACTTGGTTGGAGGGTACTACGATGCCGGAGACAACCTCAAGTTTGGCTTTCCGATGGCGTTCACTATGACCGTACTATCATGGAGCGTGCTAGAATTCGGGAAAGCCATGAACGACCAGCTTCACTCATGCAGAGGAGGCCATCAGATGGGGTGCAGACTATCTCATGAAGGCCACGGATGTCTCCGACGTCGTCTTCGCCGGCGTCGGAGACCCTTCCGCTGACCACAACTGCTGGGAGAGGCCAGAAGACATGGACACCCCTCGGACTGTGTATTATGTGAACAAGACCCACCCCGGGTCCGAGATTGCTGCCGAGACTGCGGCCGCCCTCGCCGCATCAGCGATGGTTTTCCGGCGATCAGACCATATCTACTCTGCGAAGCTTCTTCAGAGAGCCGTAGAGGTAATAGTAATGTGCCATGCATTGCTCTAGCAAGCAATATGTTACAGTTGCGTGCTGGCAAAATTGATTTGTTACGCACACACTGCTGGGTCCCATTTAATTTAGGGTATCTATCTACGTACAATAGATATTTATTGAAGGTAAAAAAAAAATCAGATTCATTTTTATTAGCTGATAAAGATGAGTAGTTAAGCAACATCTGGTTCTTAGATGTGGAAATCAAATCATTTTTGGAATTGCAATACTCTTACTTCGTAACTGAACTTTGCTTAATGTTTAGAACTTATATATATTGGATTGCAGGTATTCTCATTTGCGGACAAATACAGGGGCTCATACAACGACAGTCTTGGGCCTGCTGTATGCCCCTTCTACCTGCGACTTTAGTGGATACCAGGTAGGTACCCAAAACTCTCTGCTTCATAATTTGGGCCTCTGATCTTCCAGATTTGATATGGAATAAGAATTGACATAACAGGATGAACTGGCATGGGGAGCTGCATGGTTGCACAAAGCCACCAACAATTCCTTCTACTGGGATTACGCAGTTAACTACATTGAATCAGTGATCATGAAATTGGGAGTTGAAGAAGATGTAAACGTAGGCGAGTTTGGTTGGGATGATAAGCATGCCGGAGTCTCCGTTCTCCTAGCTAGTGTAAGAATGTCAATATAGAGAGTTGCTAAGTAAACACATTTATATTTGGATAATTGCCACTTATAAGACAGAGTTCTAATATCAATCAGGACTTATTGATGAAAAAGATGAACGACTCAACTAGCAAGTCTATCATTAGAAGGGCAGATGAGTTTGTCTGCGCTGTGCTGCCTGATTCTCCCACCCGAGTAGTTCAATACTCCCCTGGTAATTTAGCTAGTGTTGATCTTGTTGCAGCTATGATCTTAAATATTGACAATTCTAGTGATTAACAATGTTGATTGAATGTGTTCTGATCAGCTTTCTATGATTGATCGCCTTTGGTAGCTAAATCTTTTTACATAAAATGGTTTAACCGGTGCAGTAAAATAATATCACGAGTGAAGAACATTAAAATTAGGTCATGCTTATTTATTCATTATTTCTAATGGTATATATATGACCACCATTGCAAACAGGGGGTCTCCTATTCAAGACTGGAGGAAGCAACATGCAAAACCCTACAGCCCTCTCCTTTCTCCTTCTTGTGTATGCAGGTCACCTTCATGCAAGCCGGCAAATCTGTTCAATGTGGCAATATCATGGCAAATTCGCCCAGGCTCGTATCACTTGCCAAAAGTCAGGTGAATCGAACTCCTTCAATATTCTTGAGTTTTCTACACTGCTCATATCTAGTTGAGTTTATACATCAATGAAGGGTGGTTCACAAAATTTAATGTAGCAAATCACGTGATCGATAATAGAAATATAATTTTGATTTACAGGTGGACTACATTCTGGGTCATAATCCACTAAACATGTCATACATGGTGGGATATGGAGAGAAATTTCCCAAGAGGATCCATCACAGAGGTTCATCTCTCCCTTCAGAGAATGCCCACCCAGCACCCATCCCATGCAAAGGAGGAGCCCCTTACTTTGAGACCAGGGATCCAAACCCTAACTTTCTGATGGGAGCTGTGGTTGGTGGGCCAAATATAATGGACGGCTTTGATGATGACAGAGCTTCATTCCAATATTCTGAGCCCACAACCTACATCAATGCTCCACTCGTTGGGGCAATAGCTTATTTCTCCAATCACCCTTCTACATGAATTTTAGGAGGAAGGAGTCTTCCTCTCCACCATTCTAATTTACCATAATAGTATTGTTGTTAGTAGATAGTTACCATTCTTTGCCGTAGTCATGATTAATAAAGGTGATAATAAACTGAACAGCATTGGAAAAGAGAATTATCTTCTGCTATCTGATTCTCCTCATTTTAATGAAAGTGGCCTCAATTTGCTTTGTGACTGATTTGCATTCCTTAATGTTTAACTAGTATGGCTCAAAATCGTCCATTAAGTATTGAGAAATTAATCGATTAACAACTCACCATGAGCCGTTCCAAGTATACACTCAAAAACTCAACATGCATGGAGCCTCTGACGCAGTAAACTAAATTAAGAAATAATTACTTTACCAAAAACATCTAGTTACAAATTATTATTGAGAGAGAATAAGGTACCCGAAGGTGAAAAATTTTAGACGCAATGAAATTTGATTTAGACTGCAGCAGGTTGGTCCTTTGTGGAAAGTTGGTTCTGAATGTGTTGAGGAACGACATCGAACTTGGCCAATTGCATGGTGTATGATGCACGACCTTTTGTCATTCCCCGGAGAGTACTCTCATACTGGAACATCTCTGCCAATGGGACTAGAGCATCAATAACCTGCAGCATCCAATAAAAACGTTTTGATCATCCATTTTACAGCAACAGCTTCAATTGCAGGAACAAAAGAAATCTGTTGACAGTAATAAGATGGAAATCTACATCAAATAATAGGAATAAAAAAAGGGAAGGGATTTCAGACCTTCAAACCACCCGGCTTGTCTCCAAAGCTGTTTATCTGTCCTCTTCTTGAATTAAGATCGCCAATCACGTCTCCCAAGTGCTATTCGGGAGTCACAACTTCGACTTTCATAATAGGCTCTAGCATTCTTGGACCTGCCTTTTTCATGCCCTCCCTAAAGGCACCTCTCGCAGCAAGCTGGAATGATAGCACGCTGGAATCAACATCATGATAAGAACCATCAACCAACACTGCGCGCACGTCGACCACAGGAAATCCGGCTAGTACATCATTGCGCATACACTCTTCCAATCCCTTGATGACACCGGGAATATATTCTTTTGGCACTGCGCCACCCTTAATTTCACTCTTGAATTCATACCCACTTCCCGCTTCTATGGGTTCAAATCTCACAGTGATGTCTGCAAACTGACCTTGTCCTGCAGTTGTTTTTAATGGACATACTTCACTTCTAAAACTTTAGAGATGCTTTCTCGGTAATTGACTTGAGGAGCACCAACATTTGCTTCAACCTATTCATTGAAGTTACAGAGCATTTAGCTGAAACTCAATAGTGATAGACCATTAACACACCAAAGGGAAAAAAGTAAAATATGATACCTTGAATTCTCTCTCCAACCTATCAACAACAATTTCAAGATGGAGCTCTCCCATCCCTTCAGTAACAGTTCGGTTTGTCTCTTCGTCTCTAGCAAAGTGGAAAGAAGGATCTTCTTGTGCGAGCTTAATCAATCCAATTGCCATCTTATCCACGTAAGCTTTGGTCTTCGGTTCAATGGCAACCTTAATAACAGGTTCAGGGAAGTCCATCAGTTCAAGTACAACAGGACTGTCTGGATCAAAGAGTGTTTCACCTGTGATAGTGTCCTTTAATCCAGCCAGGGCAATGATGTCACCAGTCAAGGCAGTTTTGATGTCCTCCCTACTGTTAGCATGCATCTCCAAGAGTCACCCAATCCGCTCTTTCTTTCCATTGTCAGCATTTAGCACATAGGAACCAGCTAATTCGTAACAGAATAGACTCTTACGAATGTTAGGGATCCCACAAAAGGGTCACTCATGATCATAAGTGCCAGATCTGTAAATGGTTCATCATCACTCGCAGACCTTTCAATAATTAACTCCGGATTCTCAGGATCAGTTCGCTTCAATGGAGGCAAGTCAAGAGGTGACGGCAAGTAATCTACAACTGCGTCAAGTAATGGTTGAACGTCCTTATTTTTAAAAGCAGAACCACATAAAACCGGGACAAAACTGCCTCCAATTGTCCCTTCCTGATTAGCTTCTTGAGTGTTTCTTCATCTGGTTCTTCTCCTTCTAAGTATTTCTCCATGGCCTCATCATCTAACTCAACCACCGTTTCTACCAGTTGAGCCTTATACTCTTGGGTCAGGTTTTGGAGATCTGCTGGTATTTCCTCATACACAAATTTAGCACCTAATTCTTCACCTGTCCACAGAATAGCTTTCAATTTTAGGAGATCAACCACACCTTGTAAGCTATCCTCCGCACCAATGGGAAGTTGAATAACTAAAGGCTTCGCACCCAAGTTTGTAACTATCATATCCCTAGTCTGGAAAAAGTTTGCACCAAGCCGGTCCATCTTATTGACAAAGCAAACTCTTGGTACTCCATATTTATCTGCTTGCCTCCAGACTGTTTCAGATTGTGGCTCAACTCCAGCTACACTATCAAATAAACATATAGCACCATCCAACACCCTCAAGGCTCGCTCCACTTCAAGTGTGAAATCCACATGACCAGGAGTATCAATGATGTTAATCCTATGATTGTTCCAAAAAGTGGTAGTTGCAGCAGATGTTATTGTAATGCCTCTCTCTTGCTTTTGTTCCATCCAATCCATTGTAGCAGTTCCTTCGTGCACCTCGCCTATTTTGTAATTTCTGCCAGTGTAGTAGAGAATCCTTTCATTTGTTGTCGTCTTCCCAGCGTCTATGTGCGCCATGATACCAATATTACGATAATCTTTCAGTGGAATTTCCCGCTTTACATCTGGAAAAACTAAAAGCATGAAACATAAAAATAGGTGTTATATATATGAGTGTGATGTTCTTAGAATAATAGAATCAACTAGAGCGTCAACTACATCTTCATTTTTTATCTTCACCATATACAACTAAGTACTTAAACTTTACACTATTTTCATGGCCAGTTAATCCATATGTAACTTCATGTAAACGTTTTGGTCAACATTTTTCATCAGAACAACGCATTATCTTCCTGTGATGAATGTACTGCGTCATCTATTTTGTAGTTCTATTAAAGTAACTTTGAAATATAAAGAGGTAATATTAAGGCCTTGCGAAGTTACCGGCAAAGCAGACACTGCATGTAAACCTATCAGCATATAGTACTATGAACTTCACAAGTTACAGATAGATTGCACAGGCAACACCAAAATTGACAAAATTACCAAATTCACAACTTTCTCTGTATATTTTTATTATTTATGCATGAAACCGAAGTTAAAAGCTTTCCGTATCTCCCACTGAAAATTCAGAAACACCAAAATTTTATCAGAATTCCCACTTCGTAATTTTAAGCACAAATACTTTTCAATTCGACATGAAGCTACCCATTGAGGACTTTTGAAGTACCTTAGCACCTTGTTCTTTTGACAATTGGAAATTACTACCCAAAGTAGTAGTCACCGGCTCAAATTCATTTATATTGAATCTCTCAAGATTTTTCTTCACGTACCTTTCTTGAGATAACGACAACTTCTTGCTCTTCTTGTTTCAGGTAATTTGCATCCCAAGAAGTTGTTTTACTTCACCCAAGTCCTTTAATGGAAAAACTCTTTGCTAACCTCATCTTGAGATTAACAATTTTCTCCATACAAGTCCCTGCAACAAGTATGTCATCTACGTACAAAGTTAAAATAATGAAATTGCCACCATTAAACTTTTGTAGATATACACAGTAGTCCGAATTGCTCCTAGCAAATCCATTATCTAACATAAACTTGTCAAATTTCAAATACCACTGTCTTGGTGCTTGTTTGAGTCCATATAGACTGCTCTTCAATTTCCATACCATATTTTCTTTACCTTTGACTTCAAATCCTTTTGGCTGTTCTATATAGATCTCTTCCTCCAAATCACCGTGAAGGAAAACTGTATTCACATCAAGATGTTCTAAATACAATACCTTTACAGCCACAATACTCAAAATAATTCTAATAGAAGTCATTTTTATAACACGTGCAAATATATCATGAAAATCAATTCCTTCTCTTTGGCCAAAACCTTACACCACAAGTCTTGCCTTATACCTTTGTACACCACTGGTTTCGGGACCTTGTTTTGTAGAACCCTCCCTTTTTGTGGCAACTTCACCAACTCCCATGTATGATTCTTCTCTAATGATGACATTTCATCCTTCATGGCCAACTCCCACTTAAGATGACCTTTGTCACTCATGGCTTCATCATAGGACACCAGTTCTTCTGCATCAGTATACAAAATATGTTGTACAATTAAATTTAATTTCTGAGTAGGCTTCATGACCCTTGTGCTCCTCCTTGGTTCTAGAGCAATAACTGTCTCTTGTGGTAGCTCTGAGTCATCAATTTCAACTTGTGCATCAGAATATTTAGAATCTAATTCATCATCATGTAGTTGATTAGCTTGTGACTCACCTTCTTGTTCGGTCTCTTTAGAAGATAATTGTTCATTATCACTTTGAACAAATCCTTTATTTTCAGCACTTGGTATCTCTTCATCTGTCTCATCAAGCTCCATATACTCTTTTTCTTTCGACTCCTCAATCTTTTCTTTCTTCCTGTCTTTATACATGCATTTTTCATTGAATTCAACATCCCAACTTTGAAACACATTGTTATTCTCAAAATCCCACATCTGGTAACCATACTCGTCACCCCCATATCCAAGAAATACACACTTGACGGATTTTGAATCAAGCTTCTTTCTTGATTCCCTATCAATATGTGCCTAGATTTATGGTTCTATCGCAAAAGATATTTTGACAGGTTTTAAAATGCACTGCCACGGTTGGAGATCAATTTACTGTATTCCTTCAAGACCTGCATTTAAGGGATCTGCTCCCCTTAATCTTTCAGATTGTCTACAACAAGTTCTCCGATGTGCTCTTGGTGTTGAGAAAAATCACTAAAAGTTGGAGATCAATAACAGCGAACACAAGATTTTGGGAAAATAATGCCTGAAAAATAAAATAAAACAATACCAAAAGAACATATATTTAACGCGAAAAACCCTTCTTCTGTCAAGAGTCGAAAACCACAGGATAACAATGAACAATTCACTACTTCAACCAAAGATTACAGTCATCAAACATATAGATATGTACAAGAAGATTACTCACTCAACATATACTATTGAGATTACAAGATTTTCTCTCTCAATACTCCGTATAAGATTAAACTCATGAATATTTTCCCTCTTCTTTATCTCTATATCTCTTCTCTATCTGTCTCTTCTCTTCTCTATCTCTCTCTTTTTCTCTCCTCTTGTCTTTCTTGTCTTGTTTTCTCTACTTGTATTGCTTTCAGAATTAGGCAAATAGAGTTCAATTTTTAGACAAGCTTTGAGACTTTTCATCCTCTAAGGAACAACAAACAACTACCTTTGTTTGTATTCTGAGATTCTTTTAATATTCTGAGTGTGACAATGGGCTATATATCATTAATACAATTACACATATTAACACTTGGCTCTGTGGAAATTTTCTTGAGCCATCATTGTCCTCTTTGGTATGGATATGATGGTGCCCTGAAATGGTTAGAGCGCTTATCATACATTAATGCTACTGTATATCCATTGACTTCCATTCTTTTAGTGGCATACTGCACTTTGCCTGCCGTTTTCTTGCTCACTGGAAAGTTCATTACCCCTGAGGTACATTTGTCAAAACTTAATCTACTTTCAGCTGTTAAGACTTAAGTCTGAATATGCAAGGAGTGAGGCTAACATTATTTTGATGACCTCTGCAGCTAAGCAATGTTGCCAGTTTGTGTTTTCGGTAACTTTTCATCTGCATCTTCGCCACTGGTATCCGGGAAATGAGATAGAGTGGCGTTGGCATAGACAATTGGTGGAGAAATGAACAGTTTTGGGTGATAGGAGGTGTTTCTGCGAATCTCTTTGCCGTATTTCAAGGACAGTTGAAAGTTCTGGCAGGAATTGACACAAATTTTACTGTTACTTCCAAAGCTGGAGATGATGAAGAGTTTTCAGAGCTCTATGCATTTAAGTCGACCACTTTGCTCATCCAGCCGACCACCTTGCTTATAATAAACTTAATCGGTGTTGTTGCTGGCATCTCAAATGCAATAAACAATGGATATGAATCATGGGGACCACTGTTTGGCAAACTGTTTCTCGCTTTCTGGGTGATAGTCCATCTCTATCCTTTTCTCAAAGGTTTGCTTGGCCGGCAGAACAGAACTCCCACCATCATTATTGTGTGGTCAATTCTACTTGCTTCAATCTTCTCCTTGTTGTGGGTTCAAACTGATCCCTTGTTGGCTAGATCTGATGGACCGGTCCTAGGAGAAAGTGGATTAGATTTTAAGTAGCAAGTCGTGCGTGCATTTTTGGTCGTCTAAATATCAAATACTTGGTATTTATGTTCATCAATAGAGCAGTTTAGAGTCGGAGCTGTCGGGATGGTTATGTAACTACTTACTCGATGGACGCATGTTAAATCTGTAGATAGAAGCTCAAGTGTTCATTCATTCTCTGGGGGACTGATTCAGGTTTGGACGGCAATCAAGAGTTTGACGCTTTGTCCATTCATATTTTTCTGTCGAGAGATAAGTCGTTGCTGCAGTGCCCCTATTCTTTATTAGTTTGGAGAGAAAAAGTCAGGACGACATTTTTTATGTATTGTTGCGGTTGTTCATCCGTATATTGATTTTTTTACAAATAAGGTAGGCATTGCCGCCTGAAGTTCATTTGCTCCATTTTATTAGTCATTTTCCTGGGGTTCACCTTCCGATCAGGTCTGTCTGGAGAAGAGAGCATGGAAAACATGCTTTGTTGAACTTTGGATGACTCAAAAGCTCATAATAACCAGATTAAGGTTTCCAAGGGGGAGAGTTCAGCTCAAAAACAGTAGACGTGTATAAACATACGAGTAGAGTTTCTTCATGATTAGTATATAAGCAGCAGTTAGAATCAGTTACCCTTTCATGATCGTACCCTATCAAACATTGTATTGGCCTACGCGTTTGTTGCTTACTTTGCCGTGGTTTGTTATCGTCTTGTTAGTACCATGCATTTTTTGTCTGTCATATATGATTTATGAAGGAAAAAGATAATTAAGTACCATGATTACAGGGTATGATCAATTGACATAGAGGATGTGCTGATCAATTGACATTTTTTTACAAACCTAATCAATCGACATAGAGTAATAAATATGATGAGTTGCTAAAAGCTGTGGGATGAAATTGGTTCATCCGCGACCAAAGATGAAGTATCTATGACAATGTTGTACTCATCATCATCCCTTCCAAGAGATGATGAAAATGGCTTTGGGGGCATTTGCAGAAGCTCCACACTTCGATTGATTCGTCGGTGGACAGATGCCTCCTCAGTAATTTGTATGCAATTACAAATAACATGATGAGTGCTCCAACAGACGATCGGGCAATGAATAAGGGTTCTGTATATACACACAATGAATTAGCAGTTAGAAGTTGTCCGCAATTAGTATACGTAAACATGAGAAGTTCGTTAGCTATATATGCAAATGATTAGCAGTTTGTATAGGTGAACTTACCGGCAACTCTGCCAACTGTTGGAAGAGCACCTGCAAAGTCAATTAGATGATTGTTAGATCACGAGACTGCAGGAAATAATTACATTAATATTACGAGCAATTAATTACAAGGCAGAAAGTATAAAATGAAAATAAATAAAAAATTAAAAATGATAAAAAAGGAAGGCTGCAGTTGATGAATAGTTGGCAAACCTATTATGTACGCACAAGGCCGCTTTGAGAAGACCTGTAAAGATAGATACAAAACCCCAGTAAGTGGACTACAAACTAAAGAAGATAAAAATGATCAGCAACTAACATTGCTTAATTTGTAATTATGTGCTGCACTATATTACAATTAAAATGTTAATTAATTAACATGAAATGAGTCCAGAACCCACATCGAGATGATTGGTAGGGTCTCTCATATGGTGGCCAAGTAACCCGACTCCAAATAATACTCAACGTCAAAACCTGTGTTCATACGCTGGTGGATATCGGCGAAAGAGCAGTTCAAGCATTCTCCGCTCTCTGCAATGGTAGAAGCTACAACGCTGCAATTTTCAAGAATAAATTTAGAATTGGGTTCAAACATGGAGACAAGCACTGCGTATAAGGTGTGGTTAATTTCTCGAGAGCTGTCGAGGCAAGGAGAGGTTGCTACATATGGGGGGTTCGGTAACGGATATGGGCACTTTTGCAGCATTAATTGCATCGTCATTTCTGAGATTTTTAGTCTATTCCAAAATGTTTCAGATGTGGTCCTATAGAGAGGTAAAGACGAGCAATTATCAGGTTTGAGACCCGGATCGATGAGGCGGATGGTCATATTCGTGGTATCATTTGATTTCACTTGATAAGGTTGCATTTGACCCTGAACATTCACACCTATCATGGCCTGGTCGTCTTCACAGGAGGGCTTCAACATATCTCCGGTTAATGGAAGGTAAATGTACATCTTGCTTGGGAGTTGCCCACAGGGAAAACCAGTACTAGTGCTGCTGGTTTGGAGCAAAAGAAGAAGAATAAAGAAGGGATTTGTGGCCCAATGCGAGTACCGCATGCTCTCCAATATTCCACAACTCTCTGAATGATGCCTTGGTTTTAAGCAAGCTAGATGGGAATCACTCAAATATATACAAGTGCTTTGTACGAGCTGAAGCTTTCTCGATGGTTTCCTACCTGTTTCCTGAGAGACGTACATGTTGGTCATGCGCGGGGCATTTTGCGTGGAAATTAAAGACCAGTGGCGAAGACCTCGATTGCAAGACTTTGGCCGAAACCTCTTGGCAACTCATGTAAAAGAGCATGCATGAGACGTCATTGAAAATCTTATCAATTATATATGGCCCAGCTCATAAATGAATAAAATGAATCGAAAGAAGATCAAAAGTCTTCAAATTACTCATAAAACAAACCAGATTAGCTCAAGGGAAGTAGTAATAACTGATCAAGTACTTTTTCCACTCGAGGACGTGGGTTCCAGTCTAACACCCGACTAAGATTTTTTCCGATACAGTTTTCAGACGTATACAATTCAATACATCATGATCACCAGTCAATCTGTTGGCGTGCCAGCCCAATTGGTGGGCCTGGGCTTTAGTGGGTTGTAAGCCCACTAATTAATCATTAGGGTTTGCTTTTAAAGAGAAGCAAGCATCAAGAAAATGTGAGGAGGCAGCAAACGTCAAGAGAAAGAGAGAGAGGCGGCAAGAGAAAGAGAGAGAGAAGGATGGTTTTGGGTGAGTAAATCAAGTCTGTTGTGGATGAAACTTCAGATGTTGGTTCATAGCGACGTGCTCATCGTTTCTACCGGTACCGTTTTCTCTGTTCGTCGTCTCTAGATATCCATTCAGGTATTTCCACCTTTTTTGGTGAGAGTTATTATTCTCTTGTATCCACCTAGCCTGTTAGGTGATGATTGAGACTTGTTGCTGATACCCATTATTATTATTTGTGATAATGGAAGTTTAAGCGGCCTGATCGGGTCCCGTGGTTTTTTACCCATTTGGGTTTTCCACGCTAAAAATCTTGCATGTCGTTTTTCGTTTGATTGTTTGTTTACTATCGTTCTTGTGATTGTGTTTGGATATCTGTTTGGTTTGGACTTGGTGCTAAATTCAGATAAAAAAGTCGCATTCCGCTTTGGTGGCTTTTTATCTACAAAGTGGTATCAGAGCCAGGTTGTAGTCCTTGTGCCTAGTTCAAATCATGGAGGGTAACACAAGTCGGATGGTAACGTTGAATGGCTCCAACTACCATGTGTGGAAAGGGAAGATGGAGGATCTTCTTTATGTGAAGGATTATTATTTGCCTGTGTTCGCTGGAGCGAAGCCGGCTGATAAGTCGGACGTCGAATGGGAATTAGTTCATCGCCAGGTGTGTGGCTATATTCGACAGTGGGTAGATGATAACGTCCTCAACCACGTCAGTGAAGAAAAGAATGCAAAGAGCTTATGGAATAAGCTCGAGGAGTTGTACGCTCGGAAGACCGGCAACAACAAGCTGTACTTGATCAAGCAGCTTCTTGGTTTGAAGTACCAGAATGGGAAAGCGATGACAGACCACTTGAACACATTCCAGGGGATCATCAATCAGTTAGCTGGAATGAAAATCAAGTTTGATACAGAGGTTCAAGGGTTGATGCTTCTTGGTACTTTACCGGACTCGTGGGAGACATTCAGAATGTCGTTATCGAACTCGGCTCCAGATGGTGTGTTGGAGATGGATGTAGTCAAGAGCAGTGTTTTGAACGAAGAGATGAGAAGAAAGTCGACAGGGTCCTCTTCACAGTCAGATGTCTTGGTCACTGACAACAGGGGGAGGAGTCAGAGTAAGGGTCCGAAAGATAGAAGCCGAAGTAAGAGCAAGACCGGCAGGTACGCCAATATTGAGTGTCATCACTGCGGCAAGAAGGGCCACATCAAGAGATTTTGTCGCAAGTTTCTTAGGGAGAACAAAAATGACAAGGGAAAAGAGAAGGATACCGGTGATGGGGAAAAAGAAGACAAGGTCGTGACAGCAGCCACAGATGAGTTCCTAGTGATGTATGATGCCGATACCGTTAATGTCGCTTGTCAGGAGACCCGTTGGGTGATCGATAGCGGTGCTTCGATTCATGCTACTTCGCGGAGGGATTTCTTTACATCCTACACTCCCGGTGACTGTGGAAGTGTTAGGATGGGTAACGATGGCGTTGTCAAGGCCATTGGTATGGGAGATGTGCACTTGGAGACCGAGAGCGGCAGCACCTTGGTCTTGAAAGGTGTAAAGCACATCCCCGACATCCGCATGAATTTGATCTCCACTGGCAAGCTCGACGACGAAGGGTATAGTAGCACTTTTTGTGACGGGAAGTGGAAACTCACCAAAGGCTCTCTGATTGTGGCGAGAGGACAGAAGTGTTCCTCACTATACGTGATGAATGTGAAGATCGCGGCTTCCACGATTAATACGGTGGATGATGAAGGCATTGCAGAACTCTGGCACAACCGGCTTAGCCATATGAGCGAGAAAGGCCTAATGGTGTTGGCCAAGAAGAATCTCCTCTCAGGTATGAAGAATGGTTGTTTGAAGCGCTGTGTTCATTGCTTAGCAGGTAAGCAAACGAGAGTTTCCTTCAAGAGAGTTCCCCACCCTCGCAAGCCGGGTATTCTGGATATGGTTCATTCTGATGTGTGTGGTCCGATGAAGACGAGAACACTTAGTGGTGCCTTGTACTTTGTGACTTTTATCGATGATCATTCAAGGAAGATTTGGGTGTACATGTTGAAGTCAAAAGATCAAGTTGTAGACGTCTTCAAACAGTTTCATGCCCGCGTGGAAAGATGTACAGGTGTGAAGCTCAAGTGTATCCGAACAGATAATGGAGGGGAGTATTGCGGCCCGTTTGATGAGTATTGTAGGCAACAGGGCATTCGACATCAAAAGACACCTCCAAAGACTCCTCAGTTGAATGGCTTAGCTGAGAGGATGAACCGAACACTAGTTGAGAGAGTGAGATGTTTGCTTTCACAGTCACAGTTGCCGAGGTGCTTCTGGGGTGAAGCTTTGAGTACAGTGGTACATGTTTTGAATCTCACACCGTGTGTTCCGTTAGGTTTTGAGGTTCCGGATAGGATGTGGTCGGGAAAGGAAGCTTCGTACAGTCATCTGCGTGTCTTTGGTTGTAAGGCCTTTGTTCACATTCCGAAAGATGAGCGATCGAAGCTCGATGTGAAGACAAGGCCGTGTGTGTTCATCGGTTATGGTCTCGATGAGTTTGGTTATAGGTTCTACGACCCGGTGCAGAGAAAGCTTGTCAGAAGCCGAGATGCAGTGTTCGTGGAAGACCATGGTATCAAAGACATTGATAAGGCGGAGATGGAAGAGCAGTACAGCGACGATCTGATCGATTTAGATCCAGTCCCTACACCTGTAGTGTATCCCGATCAAGGGGAGCGGCTCCGGAGGATATTACCGGTCCCGCAAATGGTGATTTCCCTACAGTTGATGATGTCGAGCCAACTAATGAAGTTGAAGAAGAGATTCACGAGTCACCAGAAGAACCTTTTTGAGAAGATCCACTAGAGAACGGTTTCCGTCTACGAGATACTCTTCAGATGAGTATGTGATGCTCACCGATGTCGGAGAGCCGGAAACTTACCAAGAGGCGACCTCAGTTGATGAGAAGAAGCAGTGGTTGAAAGCCATGGAGGAGGAGATGGAGTCTCTTCGCGAGAACCACACTTATGACTTGGTGAAGTTACCGCAAGGCAAAAAAGCTCTCAAGAATAGATGGGTCTACAGGTTGAAGATCGAAAATGCTAGCTCGCAGCCACGATTCAAGGCACGGTTGGTTGTGAAAGGGTACGGTCAGAAGAAGGGAATCGACTTTGAAGAAATATTCTCGCCAGTGGTGAAGATGCCCTCGATCCGAGTTGCCCTTGGTTTAGCGGCCTGCCTGAACCTGGAGATCGAGCAACTTGATGTAAAAACTGCATTTCTTCACGGAGACTTAGACGAAGAAATTTACATGGAGCAGCCCGAGGGATTCAAAGTCAGAGGGAAAGAGCAGCTTGTTTGCAAGTTGAAGAAGAGCTTGTATGGCTTGAAACAAGCTCCGCGGCAGTGGTACAGGAAGTTCGACTCTTTCATGGTGAGTCGTGGGTACAGCCGGACATCGTCAGACCATTGTGTGTTCGTCAAGAGGTATTCAAATGATGATTTCATTATTCTTCTCTTGTATGTCGACGATATGTTGATTATAGGCCATGATACTAGCAAGATTGCTGAGTTGAAGGGAGAGTTGAGCGAGTCTTTTGCGATGAAAGACTTAGGAGCGGCGAAGAAGATACTCGGTATGAAGATCTCTCGTGATAGAAAGAATGGGAAACTATGGTTGTCTCAGGAAGACTACATTGAGAAGGTTTTAGAGAAGTTCAATATGAGCAAGGCCAAATCTGTGTGCTCTCCACTTGCAGGTCACTTCAAGCTCAATTCGGAGCAATGCCCCACAAGTGATAAAGATAAGGCGGACATGAGTCGAGTTCCGTATGCGTCCGCGGTTGGCAGCTTGATGTATGCCATGGTTTGCACCAGGCCTGATATTGCTCATTCCGTTGGAGTAGTCAGTCGTTTCCTCTCCAATCCTGGCAAAGAACATTGGGAAGCAGTGAAGTGGATATTGAGATATCTCCGAGGTACTTCC
>JAURVB010009109.1:0-13465 GCA_033002965.1 Piper betle
CTTACGGTGGCGGAGGGGTGGTGGCGGGGCTGCAGAATCGGGCAGTGCGGAGGGGGGTTGGTGTTGCAGTCGTAGTGGCGGGTGATGGCCGGGCAGGGGGAGGAGTGTGGTGGACAGGGGCCCTGGATGGGGGGGGCGCCATGGTGGCAGGCGGTGGCGCGGTGGGTGGGTGGGAGGGGCGGGTCCATCCTGAGGTGGGTGGCTGGATTGAACGAGAGTCGTTAGTGCGGCGTATGGTGCGTAGCAAAACCATACAGCCCACCGTAAACGATATATATATATATATAGGGCTGCTGCAAGTCGTCGCGGCTTGCGGTGGGCGGGCCGCGGCGGGGCGGTAGGGTTGGTCGGGTCGCGGTGGGGGGCCAGGAGCAGGGCCACGGGTGGCGATTGCCAGGGAAGCTGTGGTGGGGAGGGTCGGTCGCAGGGCCGTTGGCGGGGTCGAGCGGGCGGAGCTGTCGGGCGGGCGACGTCGGGCGGGTGGCTGGTTCGGGCGGGCGGGCGGGTCGAACGGGTTAGGCGGGTCGGGCGGGTGGAACTCTGATTTGAGGCTCGTGGGCCGTTGGATTTTCATCCAATAGCCCACGGGCCGTGCACTGCAGTGCGCTGCAAAAAGACGGCAGTGCACTGTAATATTTTTGTATATATATATATATATATATATATATAAATTATATAAGTGGAAGATTGAATAGGACTGAACGCGCTAATATTATTGATTTTTTTCCAGTAATAATATTGTTTCAATGATGATACTGTGTAGCTTGTTTCAAGAAAAAATGGGATTGTGTAAAGAATTTGGCGACTACATCAACGTTTACAAGGATGCTAGCATATGAGCTAACCTACGCACCTTCTCCCTAACGGCCACCAATGGTTCATTATTCCCAGCTGGACCTCTCCTAGCAAAGCCTTTTAAAGCCCATGATCGGCGGACATGGCCCGGGCCACCGCAGCGCGCTTGTATATCTGATTGATATTGGGTGCCGGCTTCGTTCTTGTTCTACATACCATCTAGGGGAGGGAAGAGGTTTCTATATACAGGAACTTGATCACGGCCCATTTGCAGAGTAAATTAGTAGCATAATGTTAACTTTTGATTCCTCCGTTTTTTTCTTTCTTTTTTACTTTCTTTTTTGTTTGAAAGCAACCTGTATAACTTTTGATACCTTAACTATAGCAGTTGATCGAGGTTCTATTTAACGCCGCAAATTGAAGTAGTTATCGGCTTACTATTGAACTCAGCAGCCTTGACATTTCGTCGGCTTAAAAAAAAAGTTCACGAGGCACTTCTGACCAATCCATGGGTGCAAAACGTACACTTCAGCACTGGAGGACTGCATGAGGGGCAAGATACGAAACTCTTGAGCCCTGCACACTTAATACACTTCACACACACACGATATCATAGTATATATATATATATATATATATATATATATATATATATATATAATATCACTTATTAGAATATATTGAAGTGCAAAAAACCAAAATCATAAAGGCGAAATTTTGGTCACGCCAAAATGACTGTCCTTACACAAAGTTAATAAATATAATACTTTTTTCGGATACGAATAAGTAAGTTATTTTTTTGTAAAAATATTTTACGAAAAAATAAATCCTTGAAAAAAACTCTAAATGAATATTAAACATGATCATGAACTTCACCTAAAAAGGAGTATTTGGGGAGAATTACATATATAACCATGAATAAACACAAGCCATTGTGTGCCTATTGCCTATCCGCGTTATGAAATGGAAGTGGTGGCTCAAAACCATTATGGGTTTGTTAACTAGAGAGTAGTATTTGTGGCTAAGTTATTTTCACAGCGGCATCCAGACTAATTTCGCAGATCTCTTTAGTTTAAAGCTAAATCCAAAGTTTGCTAGGCATCGAATCATTCAGACCGATCATGTGACTTATGTCTTACTACTGTCCATGCTGAGCATGTCTTCGAGACTTAAACCCTTATTGATCTCTTGAAACGGAATAAATCAAGGCCTCGTCCGTGTTACAAAATTTGGGAACTGGAGTATTTTTAACAGTAATTAGTACAATGTAGCAATTTGTTATGAGAGCTTATCTTGGCCTTGATCATGGCCGCTTACCCCTGTAAAGAATTAAGAATGCCTCCAATTCTCCACTAGTTACAAGGGAATCATCGCACGTGCCCTGTCTGCCTCACACTTTCAAGTCGTTGAAAGGCAATGAGGCAAGTCGACTGGGCCACTCACTCTATAAGAACACTGGAAATCCTCGTCAGGAATGAGTTCCACAGATGTGCACCCAGCACCACAAGCGAAACAAATTAAATGCCTAGGCCCAAAATTGGTTGTACAATATTAAAAAGATATTAGGGAACCCATTCTTATCCGCAATGAAACTATAATAACAGATATTGAAATGCAATAATAATTTTTCAATCATACACTGAGATGCGTCGTGGGTTGTCGTGATTCATACCAGAGGAAAAACTACTTTTTTTTTCAAAGCAAAGAAGCAAACTCCTCTTTTCTCTTTTGATGTTGACAACAACGAAAAAAAAGGTAAAAAAGGCCAAGAACAGCTGACATGGTATTATCGTCATTTTACAAAAAGTTTGGACCCTATTTAAAAGTCTATGCAGATCACGACCAGAGTCCACCGTCCACCCCATTTCCAAGTTCCACCTATTAACATGGGCCCCGCTATCACCGCCGCCGCCGCCGCGGTGGTCGCCCTCCTCGCCGCCGTAACGGCCTTCGGCTGCTCCACCGACGACCGGGCGACGCTCTTGGAGTTCCGGTCGACACTCTCGAATCCAACAACGGCATCTTCAAGACCTGGACCGCCGGCCGCGACTGCTCCGCCTGGTACGGCGTTAGCTGCGACCCAGCCACCGGCCGCGTCGCCGGCATCGACCTCCGCGGAGAGTCCGAGGATCCGATCTTCGCCGGCGGCTCCGGACACATGACCGGCACTATCTCGCCGGCGGTGTGCCGCCTCCGCGGCCTGACCTCGCTGGTGGTCGCCGACTGGAAGGGCATCTCCGGCCCCATCCCCTCCTGCATCCCCACCTCCCTCCCCGACCTCCGCATTCTCGACCTCGTTGGCAACAGCCTCAGCGGCGAGATCCCCGCCGACGTCGGGAAGCTGTCCCGCCTCCGCGTCCTCAACCTCGCCGACAACCAGATCGCCGGTGAGATCCCGGCGTCGGTCACCGGAATGCGCGATCTCAAGCGCCTCGATCTGAGCGACAACCGCCTCGCCGGCGAGGTACCGGCGGACATGGGGAGCATGCAGATGCTGAGCCGGGTGCTGTTGGCCCGGAACCAGCTCTCTGGCCCCATCCCCGCCTCCATCTCGTCCATGAGCCGCCTCGCCGACCTCGACCTCTCCGACAACCATCTCTCCGGCTCCATCCCGTCCTCGCTGGGCGGAATGCCGGTGCTGGCCACCCTCTACCTCGCCGGGAACAGAATCTCCGGCGGGATCCCGGCGGGTCTGCTGGCCAACCGGGACCTGAGCTCGCTGAACCTGAGCCGGAACGCAATCGAGGGGACGATCCCGGACGCGTTCGGGGGGCGATCCTACTTCACGATGTTGGACCTGTCGTACAACAAGTTGAGTGGGGCGGTGCCCAAGTCGATCACCGGCGCCGCCTACGTCGGTCATCTCGACCTCAGTCACAACCATCTCTGCGGCCCCATCCCCTCCGGGAAGCCGATCGAGCACCTGGAGGCGCCCTCCTTCGCCGGCAACGACTGCCTCTGCGGGTTGCCCCTCCAGGCCTGTTAAGTGAATATTATGGTTGCCATCATGGTTTGTTTACCACGTCGTTATCGGGCAACTTGTGTTGATTAATTAAAAGAACAAAGAAACAGGCCACCAAGAGGTTCCCTGTTTGATGAATGTCGTGATAATTATTGATTGTCATGTTGTGGTGGTCATTAAAGATGATAATTGTGTTCTACTTTTGTTGTTGTAATTAAGATTTTTTTTCCCGGCATTGGAATTGCATGCCCCGATAAAATCATTCTAAGAACCTGTTCTTGAGCCAATGATTATTATAATTTCTGAAATGCGTTAAAAGTGGATTTGAAAGTGAGGAAACGGAGGTGGTATTATTAATGAGTTGCTAGGAGTTGTTCAGGATAACGTTTTTGAGTGAGTGATTGCAATCCGTAATCATGAAATACTAGTGGCCTCTATTGCTATTAAAGTTCAGTTCACAGCATATATCTTATATATCATTTAATTATCTAGCTAATTGGGTTCTCAAAAATGTGATGTCACGGGTTTAAAACTATAGTAGTTGATGTTTTTATTCTCGGGCAACCATCGCGACCGATGTTATAGATGCCACATTGCTCAATAGGGAGGAGTCTAGTGTTTAGAGCGAAGGTGACCTGCACTCGAGTAATGGTGAAAGGATTAGCGATTAGCGAATCTAAGAATCCGAACGCTGCAACTTTTTTCCTGAGATTTGAATAATATCAAGCCAAGCTAGTAAGAATGCTATGCGATTGAAATTCATGTGGGATATCAGATTTAAAAAATGGAATGTCCTCTTTTTAATAATATTATTGGGACTATAGTAGGTGTAGTAATTATGGCATTAAACATGCGTGTGATATCGGTTGAATGTCGAGAACCTAAGATAAAGACTATAAGCCCAATAAAATGATGTGCAATGTTTTCATTATCGGCCTGTTTTCCAATCACAACCAATAAATCATAAATAAACAAATGATTATTGAATTTTTTTAAAAATAAAAGTGATTTAATTAGTGAGCCCAAATCTACTCATATATACTTTGATTAATAAGAGAAGACTCAATATTAATATTTTATTAAAATAGGAGATTTAATTAATTAAAATACTTTAACAAAAAATCAAATTATTTCAATTTATTCTTCTTCGAATACATTCTAAATTCAGTTCAAATCTATATCCAAGATTATACATTATTATACACTATCTCATCATTATAAAATTAAAATTTATTTACAAAATTAAATTTTTATTTTTAATATAAATTGCGTGTTGCTACAGTTCATTACAAAGATAAAAATACATATATAAAAATATCATACCTATAATCGGGTTCCAACATGATGAGTCATCCATCAATAAGCCTATGTGTAAAACTCATGACTCAAGTCAGAGTTTTACACTAGCAAACTAATCGGTTCAACCATCAGTTCGAGTTGAATAGAGTAAATTTTATAAATCGCATGCTAAGTTGAGGTCAGCCGTGAGTTATAAACGATGAGGGTCAAATTTATTTGAGTATATGATGATAACGTAAAAAAGATGATGAGAAATTAATTATTAGAGTATATTAAAGTATGCAATTTTTTTATCTATTTGATCATAAAATTATTTTTATGTCGAAGAACGCATTAGGAAACATTATAAGGGAGTTTAGGTGGGTTGTTAGTTATAAAACATATCACTGTAGTGTTATGGTGTTTATAATATTTTATGGAATTTTTTTATTTTTTCTGGATTTTTTAAGGATTTATTACGAGTTAGTTATTATTTTTTATTCGAGTCATACTTGAGTCAACTTTTATTTACGATATCGCCACCAACCCATTTCATCCCCCAACCCTTGTCATTCCCTAAAACCTTCGATGCTACCCTCCTTCTTTGTCGCTAGTGCCGTCTCCGGTCACCGCACCACCACCGATTGACGCCGCCGGTCACCGCCAGAACATCGTTGACCATTCACCCCATCATTCGACCGTCACCTGGCCTCCACAAAGAGACGAAGCCGTCATGACCGTACCATGCTCTCGTCGCCGATCCTGCCGCCAACGACCATCACTGCAGCCACCCTCCCGCTGACAAGAGTGGAGCCTAACACTGCCCATCCCAGCCGGATCTCATCATCCCACCACCGACTGCCCTTTTTGCCTCTTTTTCGGTGAGTCGCCTCCTCTGCCGACCTTGTCGATGTCGTAGACGAGTTGGGTTCGCCACGTCGGTGCCAATGGTACCCCATACCATTGCCATCCCGCCGATAGCCGCCATCGGCAACAGTTGCTTAAAAATGAGATTCATTGGAATTCGTCGATCTTCCGTTGAACTCATCAAGTCGAACCCGATCAAACTTCAGGTGCTGTTAAGCACCGACTACGAGTTCCAAGATGCACAATGAAACCCTAGTCATCACTGATTACCAATGAGAGGAGGTATAATTACTTCCAATTCAATTATTTAAAATTAATAATTATTAGTGCTGCATACTCGGATTGGTTGTTTGACGTGATGAATGCTTAAGAGTGCATGAAGTGATATTTGTATAATTTGAGTTATGATTAATGAATGCTAATTATCTAATTAAGTAAATTAAATCTAAGTATGCTAGTTGACTACAACGTAAGTTTGAGAAATATAATAAAATCGACAAGATTAAGATGAGATAAGTATATTTTTATTATGATGAGGAATGTTAATTGTTTGATGGGTGATGAGTATATTGTGAGTACGATAAACTATTTTATTAATAGAGTATTTTGTTAATTTTTAATCTTTATAACTGTATATTTTCTCTAAAACAAGCTACTTTTAAACGGATGAACGAGCTGGTTTTGAGCTTATAAATAAACTGGTTTTAATTTCCTAAATAAGTCTAAGCTTTCGAGAGCTCTCAAATGAGTTAATTTTAAGCCCCTTAAAATTTAATAATATAAGTATATTCGAGCTAAGGTCGACTTCGAATAGTATCAGAAATATTTGAATCAATTTCGAATATATATTCTCAAAACTAATTTAATCTCGAATCAAATTTAAATAAATTTTAAAATATTTAAATCAAATTCGTCCACAAAGTGCTTGCTCACTCGCTAGTCTTATCTAAGAGATTTAGGTGATAATAAATGCGTTCTCATTCTCAGATTAAGCCAATACGAGCTCCGTGATTCCCTAGGAAAGCTATTAAGTGGCAGCTAAGGCCCAGGGGCACTCCAGGCCAGCTCACGCGAAAAAGAGTATTTCATTTTAGTGCAAGAGCAAAGGATGTGGGCCCTGTCAATAAATTCTTTCTTTTCAAACTGTGTCGATAAAACTCTTGGGAACTTCGCTGTTCTATATGCATGAACATGTCGTAGTTTGCATCTTATATTGTACGATTTGTATTTGAATTGTATCTTCCCGTGAAAAAGGGAAGAAAAATATTTTTATATGAGTTTTTTCTGAGACAATTAAGATTAATAATAAAAAAAGTTATTTTATAATGAAAAAATTAATTTCTAAAAAATGTTTAAAAAATGGTCAAAACAAATAATTACCCTCTTATTTATGCTTAGGTTAGGATCTTTGTCCCTCCGGTCTAAATTAAGGTAGTCAGATATATTTACGGTGGATCAAAGCCAATAAAAGAATGTCTATCTAATTTTATTTTATAAATTTTTTTATTATATATAATTTTTTTTATTTTAATTTTTTATACGATAATATTTTAAATAATTCATTTCTTTTTCTTTTATTTCTTGTAATTAAACTTATTTTCCACATTTAAATAATATTAAAAACCATTTCACTTTTTCGGTGAAAAAGACCTTTTTGTATCTTCTTCTTTCTAGTAAAAAACACGTACAATTTTATCATAGAATTATAGTGAGCTGAAATTAATGCTCTGTTGTGATGAATGATACGGGTGGGAGAAAGAGCGACACGAGAAGGTGGAGTAGGACCCCACCAATAACACGGACTTGGCATGTCAGCTGGAAGTGACATCCTTGTGGACACAGATGCATGTTATACATATTCAAAGCCCTCATTCTCCCAGCCGTCGCCCCCGTCGGTGTCTTGGTTGTTAGTATTAGTAATTATTATATTATAATACAATAAAGGAGATTATTGGAAGATATCAAGGATCTTTGTTAATTTTAAGAATTTTGGGCAGGAACCGACCTCGACCTCTATCTCAACTCAGGCTGGGCTAACCAAACGCGGGGCTGCCGAGGCCAAGCCGACCCGGAGATAGTGAATTGGATTAGCTTAATTAGGAATGATATTATCTTATCCATGTTTTTGGTGGTCCATCTCTTATATAACCCAATATGCATAATTTGTTAACCTTACAATTTTAGTAAATTAAGCCATGATAAATAATTAAATTGTTGTGACAGAAATTTTCTACAGGTAGCAAACTCATGTTAATTAAAATTAATTTTTGTTCTTTTATTATAGTAAAATTATCTTTTAGAATTTATATTAATAGTCAATAATAAGATTTATCTACAATTTTAAATATATTTTGAGTAGGCAAGTGATATTATGTATATTATTATAATACATTATCAAGTCGAGTTTGAGTTACTAAGTCGAGTCGAGTTGAGCACTGCCTTGCTCAAACTTGACTCGTACGATTTGAGTTCGAGCTCGAGCATTTAAACGTTGATTTTAAGTCAAGTCGAGTCAAACGCCAAATGCATAAGAGCTTACTCACTCAATTAGCAGCCCTACTTGAAGGTGGAGTATTAACCCTTGCAAAAATGTAACTTTCTTTTTTAAAGAAGAGAAGAAACTAAAGCAAATAAAGGCTCTTTCATCTGAAATATTTAAGCATGCTACATCCTTATCCTAGGGGTTTAAACAAGTCGAGCCGAGCCGAGTAGGGATGTTTTTGAATTCGACGTGATTTTTGGCAAGCATGTTTAAACTTGTTTGAGTGCTTGACGAACTTTAATGTATTATTGCGTCGAGCCGAGCTCATCTAAAATTCATGGTGTTTGCCCTTAGTTTGTGTTCAGCTTGCTATATTTTCGAGCCGAGTGAATGTTTGTGCTTGACTCTTGCTCGACTTATATAAGATTAAAATTTTCTTTCTAATACTATATAAGTTTAATTTGACCTCAATAGTATTGACGGGCCAAATATTTTTTCGAGTTTGAACACATCGAGCTTGTTTTGAGCCAAGCTGAGTTGAATACTCCTTAATTTAAGCTCTGTTCGTTGTTCAACGAGTTATCCATTTCTAACCGAGTATTTTTTGAGCATAAAATTAACGAGCACAAGTTCAAGCCGAATTGAGCCGAACTTAAAAATACACCCCTACCTTATATAAGTTCAATTTGTAAACAGATTTGGCTTATTTACATCCCTACTAGGGTTGCTAATTGAGCGAGCCAGCTTCGTGAGCATTTAGCGTTCGGCTCGGCTTGACTCGACTCGAAACTTGACATTTAAATGCTCGACTCGAACTCGAATCTTACGAGCCGAGCTTGAGCAAGGTCGTGTTCGACTCGACTCAACTCAGTTGTAACTCGAATTCGACTCGAACTCGACTTCGTGAGTACGACTCAAACTCGACTCGATAAAATAATATAATAATATAGTCTTTATATTATATTATGTATATATATATATATATATATATATATGTAATAACAAAGAAACAAGATACTTGAGATGGTAAGTATTCACCTTGATGACTTCAAGCTGAACGAGCTCACAAAAATTAAACAGTTTAAGTATATTCGAAAGGTAAGCCTACACTAATTGATGTTTTGTTTCTTTAATTTCTAAGACTCCAAGATATTAATGAGCCGTAAAATTTAAGTGCCAAGTGCTGTGCCTCAACATCAATCGTTTTGTATGCTCCCAACTTATTGAAATGGAGATGCTTTGATTTTCTGTTGTAAGCAAAATGTGATTCACAGGGATTTGTGTGGGTTAACCTTGTGTATAAATGCTCTCCCTTCCCCTACTAGAGAACTTGGAACGAAGAGGAGAGCTTCTTCCCCGTCGAGCATGCTTACGACGTACCCTTGATACCCCGCCGTGGTCTTGCCGAGAGGAGTTGCCGTCACCTGCCCACCAAGGAGCCCGTTGCACTGCCATCTCCCCGTCCGTAGCTTTGTTGCTGATCTCCCCCGTTGAAGACTCTGTCGAGGAGTCGGTGCCTAGCCAGATCAAAGAGTTGTTACTCCCTTGCCTTGGAGATTTGCTGCTTCCTGCCGGCGTTGCTGCCTTGCTGGATCCGAGTCTTGCCAAATAGGTTATCCCTCAACCTGTTTCTATTGGTGAAGTCTGGTGGAGGAGAAAACCTGCCACTGAGAGGGAGCTTTGCAAAGGAGGACGCCCGGACCTTGCTGCTTGGGAACGTTGCTGCTGTCGTTGCTGAACGCTATCACCGACGAGCCTCACCAAGCTTTGGATGCCGTTAAACTGCTGCCTTGGAGCCTAACTCTGCTGGAGTAGCCTCACTACCTTTGCAATTTTCATGCACCGAAGCCCCGACGTGCTGCCCTACCCTATAACCGGAGATCTTTGTTGCCGCTTTGCAGACGAGGAGGAGCTTTCTTTGCTGCCTGATTGGAGACGCTCGGAGCCTTACTGCGGAGCTTCTTTGCGCCGGGAAGAGGAGAAGCTGCCGCCTGGTTGATCATCCCTAGGTGATGTGGTTGTGCAGAAGTATGCCTGTGCCCAACTGAGAAGAAGCGACCAGGTTGCTGCCCCTGCTACCTCTCTGTGAAAGATTGCCGCTGGAGCTCTAGTCACTCGCTTTCCTGCCAACGCTGCATTCTTCCCTCTGTAATCAATTCAGAACAATTTCAGAATTTTTCTGAAATTGCATTGCCATTTCTTGGAGTCAATGCTTTGCTGCTGATTAGCCGGGGTGTCGCTGCCTTGGAACATCTCGCCACCATCGCTTGCTGCACACGCCGAAAGAGGCAATTCACTGCTGAGAAAGAGCCGCCACCACCTTCGAAGACATGTTGCCACCATGAAGTGCTGATCGCCGCCGTGGTAGGAGCCATTCCACGGCAAGTCCTGCCGTCTAGCCTGGAGCTTCGCCGTTGAGTGCTGCCACTTGCAGCAACATTACTGCTGCTTGGAGTTGCCACCCGGGTGAAGAGCCCGACTTGTTTACAAAAGCTGAAGAAAAAGAAAGAAGAGGAGAAGAGAAGCCTGGACCTGCATACCATCTTAACATGGAATGTGTCTAGTTTCATGATCACTTCCCTCCAGACAAGCTGTTGCCATTGAACCTGACCGAATCCAATGCCCATGAAGCTGCTTTGTTCGAAGCCCACACACTTGTTCAAGCCCATTGCAAGTCCCGACTTCTCAAGCCCAGGCCCATCAGCGAAGCACGTTGCAGCAAGGCGAACTAAATTTTATTTCTAGACCTTCCCGTGCTCGTGAAACTCAACCTCACTGTTTTCGGATTTTTTATAAAAAATTTCTGGATTTTTTATAGTATGGAATGAGTCAATCATATGCTTGCACAGAATATTTATACAAGAAAATATAAATAAACCTTAGCTAAACAAATAGCACGTCCCTCTACCATAATTAATAGCCCCTAGTGTGATCCCCATTATCACCCGATCGATGCGAATCAACATTTAAGATTTATTTGTTTGAGCGGTCAACCATAAACAATTGTCTAATCATTTTTTGCATTTAAATTTTAATTTTTCTCACAAACTAATATCTAGTTTATACAACTGTTATCTATTTTATTTTTACTAGTTTCTCTCACAGCATAAAAAAATAAATTTATTTTTAAATTGAATAAATAAATATTATATTACAATAAAATTATTTAAAAATTAAGATTAATGTGCTTTAGATTTAATAATTATCTATGATAATTTAGTAATAAACATTAAAAACATCATTTATCTCATTAATTTATAATTTTTATCGGTCACTTAGTTGGACAAAAAATATTTTATTTAATTTGTTTTTTGTCAGTTATAATCAAACGGTTAAATTTGGTCCAATTTGGACATTGTCCAACACGATCGTTTGGGTCTTCGTGCCCACCCCTAATTGTCTTGATTCATAATATGATGCTCGATGGTTACGAGCCTGCCTAAGAACTTCTGAGTTTTGGAGGGATACTCGCATGCATTAAAGCATTTGAAGAGAGTCAAATTTCAGGCTAGCTAGGAACAGTAGTTTGCCACTCTTTAAAAGAGAGTCATACTTGTCACTTATCGGTTTGAATATTCCTTGCTCATCGTTTAGCTGTTTGAAAGAAGCCACTTATTTTTTGTTTGTTCATCAAGGTGAACATTATTCTAGACTTCGCTTCATCAAGCTCAAAGTGTTTGGGTCCATAGACAGACCCACCAATTTCTAGCATGCCAAACTCTGGTTATTTTTTTGGGGATGCGAAGGCTAGCCAGCCATCTAACAATTCCTTTTTCTTGAAGCAAGCAGTAGTAGGCATCCAAAACTCGAACATTAACAAACAGAACTATATATTCATTAAATCAAACAAACAAATGTTGGGATATGTAAGCATCTCATCTACCTACTTCCGAGAACAAACGATTGTTGGTCTGTTCAAGTTCCGCAAGAGAACACAGTTAAAGTTGGTGTGATGATTATCCAAACCATTTGCACAAAGGGGAGTGGAGGAAAGCTTTTTTCTCAATTTAGAGCTGTGCATGGATGATGATATACTACCCTTCGCCGACGCTAATATCTTCCCACGTCCTTCCCCACACGCCTAATTCCCTTTATTAAACCTTCGTCTGATTTGACCTCATCTGCCCATTCTCCTATAAATATGACTCGAGCTCTTGTTGCCTCTTCTTCATCGCTTCTACTCTTTTGTCTGCTCACCCGCTAATCTTCTTACTTGGGGTAAAGCTCGCACGTTTCTTTTCCTTTGTTTCTCATGGTTACCAGCTCCAGGGTTGCACTCGCTGCCATTTTGATGGTGTGCTGGCTGCTCTTGTTCTGCTTGCGGATGCAAAGAAGGTTCGAGTCTGATGATTTGGTATGCTAAGTATTATGACTTTTATAATTGCATATATTCACGTTGTAATTAAAGGCATACAACATGACGTTGGATTATTAATCTCAAGCTGAATTCTCCCAGTACTACTTACCATCCAATCTTTTCATTCGATCGTATCTTTACGTCAATTCTGATGGTTTACTGCTTTGATGTGCAGATGATAGCAAGGACAGCTGGGAGGTCTCTCCTTGATAAAACTGGTAAGATATATCCTGATTCCTCGCTTATCCCAATCTTTTCTAATTATTTAACATCATTTACCCATGAAATTTTTACATAAACTGGCGTTTAATTTCAATTTAAGACAGTGCGTGTGGCCATTTATAATATTGTATCCTTGATGATGATGATGCAGACTGCGGTGGCGCCTGTGAGGTTAGGTGCAAACTATCGTCGAGGCCTCGTCTGTGCAAGAGAGGTTGTGGAAGCTGCTGCAAGAGGTGCAACTGCGTGCCATCGGGCACATATGGTAACTACGAGGAGTGCCCTTGCTATGCCGATCACTACTCGCGGCAACCGCCGAAAATGGCCTTAGACGCCATCACCATCTTCCTTCCTACGTTTTTAAATATATATATGCTTCGCCATTGTCTTTCCCCGTCTTTTCATGTTTCTACTACGTGTACAAGATGGACCAACCTTCCTTTATATATAAAATGGTGTGTTTAAAATCTATGAATGAATAAATGAATATATATATATATAT